>JAMWET010003935.1:90000-126273 GCA_024036415.1 Prochilodus magdalenae | reverse complement strand
AGACCGGGGAGTCGGCTCAAGAAACGGGGCAGGGACTCTGACTAAAACAGGATCATGATTGGACAGGACTCAGACTAAGGAAGGACTCTGATGAGCACAGGACTCTGACTGGGGCAGGACTGTAACTCAGTGGGGTATAGCGAGGCTTGCGTCAGAGACATGGGGCTATAAAGGATTAGCGGTTTCTATCCTACCGGAGTCGTGAGCGCATTGCTTGCTATGCACCTGCCATTGGAGCAGCCGAACTGTGTGAGAGGAGCACAGGTGGGGAAATCTGGAGAGCAGAAAAGGGGGACGTGAAAAACGAGAGAAGAGATAAAGCAGAGGACAAAAGGACAGTAGCAGTGACCAAATGTCCAAACGTATCCAGCCAGCAGGGTTTCCTCTGAAACGAGCGAACCTGGGGTTGGCAGTGGTGACTCCGGAGCACCCCATTCTGCTGTCCGGTGCTGTTCCACAGAGATCCAGCCTAACTCCTGCAGTGGGTGACCTTACAGAAGGTGAGCCCAGTCCGGAAAAGGACCGTCTGGATACTGTGGGACACACCCTGAATCCGTTTCCCGCCCGACTCCCAAACAAAGTATTCCTATTCCGAGTCTGACGCAGCGTAATCACGCCGGGTCGCCCGCTCCAAATGTAATTAACTGCAGTGAAAAGCCTCGATTAAATCCTCAACCGGCAGAGTTTCCTCTCGTCTGTTTTCCACTTCCCTTTCTTCCCTCCCGCAATAACAAACATGGCTGTCTGGTTTCTCGCTGAACTTTGGCACCCTCGCCCTTATCTCTTCAGAGGCAGGAGCTGCATCCCGAAACCAGCCGGCAGCGCGTATCCACCAGAGCCTACGCCAACGGTAAACTAAAACACACGAGGGAATTAACGAAGGCGAGTAACGACGTGGAAGGCCAACTCCCGGCCCGATCCCAGGCTCAGGAGAGGCTACCCAGGCCTACAGCCGGACCCGTCCTCTCAAACGCAGCATCTGCAGATTCCCCGGCAGCTCAAACCGCTTTCCAACGCTGGCTCGGATTCAGGGAAGCCCAGCGTCGACTTTAATTACTCCCGTTTCTGCCTCCGCCTGCGTGGTGGTGGTGTCGAGAGAGAGTCGGGACACGTCTCTGAAAGTCTGTCGCTTCTGTAGTTTTAGGAAAACGGATAAACTTAAAAGTCCCACGTTCCCAAGAAGAAATAGGACACTGGTATCGCTTCCCAAGACACATAACAGGACCTTGTTATCCTGGATGGGTTTGGAACTCACTCGTACGCATTGAGCAGTGTGAGGTTTGTCCACTAGGGGCCATTGCATGTCTCTTATGCATCCATTTACGCCATTCAGCTGACGCTCTTATCCAGAGTGACCTACAAGGCTAATCATATTACAGGGAGGCCAGTGTGGTGTTAGGGGTCTCACCCAAGGACTCTTATTGGTGTAGCACAGCGTAGTCACCCAGACCGGGATCGGAACCCCAGTGGTTCCACATGTGGTGTTAGCTCCCTGGCGGGTAGTCGTGTTATACGCTGAACTACACCAACCACACATGCTTCATTTTAGGAGAAAGAATCATGAACCCACACCAGAAGGAGCTTCAGCAAATGCTTTATTGGGGTTATAATAATTAATACGCCATATACATTAGATCAGTTACTTCCATAGCAACATGTAGACGCTGGAGACGGAGTATGGGGCTGGTCTATGGCACAGTGGACCATTTTGACCAAGCTGTTGGTAGGATGCTCTGTACCACAGGGTTAGACACCCTCATCATCAATCAAGCCTATTAGAGATCACTTACCAACTCCAGGCAACCTCGGGGGCTATGATTGGGGAGGGACAGTGAATAAGACAGGACTCTGACTGGGGAGGGACTCTGACTGGGGAGGGACTCTGACTGGGGAGGGACTCTGACTGGGGAGGGACTCTGACTGGGGAGGGACTCTGACTGGGGAGGGACTCTGACTGGGGAGGGACTCTGACTGGGGAGGGACTCAGATTAAGAGAGGACTATGATTGGGGAAGGACTCAGATTAAGAGAGGACTATGATTGGGGAAGGACTCAGATTAAGAGAGGACTATGATTGGGGAAGGACTCAGATTAAGAGAGGACTCTGACTGGGGAAGGACTCTGAGTGGGGAGGGACTCAGATTAAGACAGGACTATGATTGGGGAAGGACTCTGAGTGGGATGGGACTCTGACTGGGGAGGGACATTGATTAAGACAGGACTCTGGGGAGGGACTCAGATTAAGACAGGACTATGATTGGGTAGGGACTCTGATTAAGACAGGACTCTGACTGGGGAGGGACTCTGACTGGGGAGGGACTCAGATTAAGAGAGGACTATGATTGGGGAAGGACTCAGATTAAGAGAGGACTATGATTGGGGAAGGGATTTAGAGAGCGACTATGATTAATCAGAAGAGAGGACTCTGACTGGGGAAGGACTCTGAGTGGGGAGGGACTCAGATTAAGACAGGACTATGATTGGGGAAGGACTCTGAGTGGGATGGGACTCTGACTGGGGAGGGACATTGATTAAGACAGGACTCTGGGGAGGGACTCAGATTAAGACAGGACTATGATTGGGGAGGGACTCTGATTAAGACAGGACTCTGACTGGGGAGGGACTCTGACTGGGGAGGGACTCTGACTGGGGAGGGACATTGATTAAGACAGGACTCTGACTGGGGAGGGACTCTGACTGGGGAGGGACTCTGACTGGGGAGGGACATTGATTAAGACAGGACTCTGGGGAGGGACTCAGATTAAGACAGGACTCTGACTGGGGAGGGACATTGATTAAGACAGGACTCTGGGGAGGGACTCAGATTAAGACAGGACTCTGACTGGGGAGGGACATTGATTAAGACAGGACTCTGGGGAGGGACTCAGATTAAGACAGGACTCTGACTGGGGAGGGACATTGATTAAGACAGGACTCTGGGGAGGGACTCAGATTAAGACAGGACTCTGACTGGGGAGGGACATTGATTAAGACAGGACTCTGGGGAGGGACTCAGATTAAGACAGGACTATGATTGGGGAGGGACTCTGACTGGGGAAGGACTCAGATTGAGAGAGGACTCTGACTGGGGAAGGATCAAAACGCTCGCCTGTTGATCGTCTTGTGTGCACCGATCGATTTTACCGCACCCTGAGGATTAGCGGAGCAGAGCCGTTGCCGAAGATGTGTCGCCAAGCTTGTGTACTGGTGCATCTAAAGGTACAAAGAGAATTCCTACTCACGAAATGATTCCAGGCAGCCGACAGGCACAACACCGCCTCCGGTGTCTTTCCTGTTTCCCGAAGAACAGTGTACGCTCACTAAGAGGACGGAGGCTACATGTCTTTGTTTACTGCCTCCGGCAACGGGCAAGAGTCAACCTGTACCTCCAGCCCTTCACGCACAGCTCGGCTTGACCCGCCATCCTTCAAGACTCATGGAAGACTGGCGTCAAGGCTCTTCTTTATCCTGGAGTCCAGACGGCTGTCCAAACAGTGGACCCTCTTGAGGTCTTCAAACGCAGACCGAAGGCAATCTAGGGATCTATGGAAGTGCACTGCACTGCTCTGTTTACTGAGCTTAACTCTCTGCTTCCTAGGGATCAGCACTGGCCCTTGTCCTCGCAGTGTGGGGTTGCAGTGTTGGGAAGGGAGATAAAGGTGACCAGGATCAATAACTGGTGATAAATTTAGACTGATATGATCAATATTTATTGAGCTACACATACAGAAGTCTGTCTGTCAGTATGGCGTCGGGCCGCCGTGTGTGCTAACCCAACACGCCAGACGTCTCGGTATGGAGCTGTAGAGGTTCCTAATGGAGTCCTGTGATAATCCATCCCATGCAGCTTGAACATCCTCACACAGTTCCTGCAGATGGTGCGGTAGGGGTGGAGGTGGAGGGACACCAGGTCTTCTGGACGTGTGACGGCAGACCGTTCATCTTGGTGCTGACCACGGTGCCTCCACACACGGATTCGTTGGGCGTCTCCACCAAGACTAAAGCAGGACTCGTCACTGAAGATGACCCGCTGCCATTCTGAGTCACTCCATGACAGTCTGGTACGACACCACTGCAGTCTTTGGTGACGGTGACGTGGTGTTAAGGACAGTCGTGGTAACGGTCTGTGTGCATGTAGTCCTGCGTGGTGCAGCCGTCTGCTGATGGCTTGCTGGATGTCCGCAGTTGTGGCCGTTGGAGGAGTCAGGTAGAGCTATATGGTCCATCCTTGCTCACGTCACATGCATTCCCATGTCTCGCGAATGTAACCACCATCAGGGGGGTCACCCTGCACCTTCTTAACGCTGGTAAACGTACTCGAAAGACAAAAACGAACTTCAAAAGACAACGAACCCAACACCAATATTTACATATATACACTCCGTGACCCAAGGCTGGTCCTGGCCAGGGGAAGCGAGAGTCTTCTGGTCCTCAGGGTTTCTAGAGTCGGTCTTTAAATGGCCATTAGGCCCTAGTAGCATGTTAGCATGTTAGCCTAGCATATTAGCATTACCCTAGAGCAACATACTGGCATAGCACTACAGCAAAGCATATTAGCATAACAGCTGAGCATGTAGTCATGTTAGCATACAGTCATGTTAGCATATTAGCATGCTGGCATATATAGCTGACTCAGCTATATAGCAGTTTAACACCATGCACTTGGGATATACTCACATCTGAGCAGGAAACCAGGAGCCCATGCGTTTCAAGCACTCTCCATGTTCTCACCCGGAAGTACTACCCTACTTCCCTTGGAGGCCCCATTTACTGCTGATGCCCCTAGAGGCCACCACAGGTATTACTCAAGAGAAAACTCCAGACCAGGTCAAACCTACTCGCCTATTCCCCTCCTGTTGGTTGATGGCTCGGTTCTGGGTGCAGCTATATGTGCAGCCATGTTTTTGATGATGAGTATATGACATTATCACATTAAATTGGTCATTTTGAACATTCTGAAATGACTAAAATCTATGCCCTTGTTTACATCCACTTCTTATTTACCATACTTTACTCTGAGGTGAACTCGGGCAGCATGTTTACAACCCCGCATGAATGAGCAGCAGGTTTCTATACGCCATCTATTCACACTTCAGCTCAAAACAAGAAAACCCGGACCAGGGTAACTACACAGGCGTGTAGCTGAAAAACAGACTCCATTTATGGGAAGATCATGTAACTCTGCTTCAGACTAAGAGTCTGTTGCAGCAGACGCTCAGCCTGCGGGTTAAAACACTCTCCACCATGCAGCTGTAGACACTCTAAAGTCTGTTTCAGTTTCACGAGGGGTGCTGGTAGACAGCTATCCAAGACCGTCATGGTTTAGGCTTCTAAGTCCTCATCAGGTATGACAGAGACAACTATCCTCCCAGGAAACACAGTAAATATGGGATGATATGATTTTAAATAAACTCAGCAAGTCCTCATACTCAAACTGACCACTCTAAACAGCCCTGCTATATTAGGTTATGGTTTATCTACCAGAAAACCTGAGGTAAAACCTGGTCAAACACATCTAACCTGAGGAAACACCTGGTCTGATACATCTAACCTGAGGAAACCTGTGGTCAAACACATCTAACCTGAGGAAACACCTGGTCTGATACATCTAACCTGAGGAAACACCTGGTCTAACACATCTAATCTGAGGTAACACCTGGACAAACACATCTAACCTAAAGAAACACCTGGTCAAACACAACTAACCTGAGGAAACACCTGGTCTAACACATCTAATCTGAGGTAACACCTGGACAAACACATCTAACCTAAAGAAACACCTGGTCACACACATCTAACCTGAGGAAACACCTGGTCAAACACATCTAACCTGAGGTAACACCTGGTCAAACACATCTAACCTGAGGTAACACCTGGTCAAACACATCTAACCTGAGGAAACACCTGGTCTAACACATCTAACCTGAGGAAACACCTGGTCAAACACATCTAACCTGAGGTAACACCTGGTCAAACACATCTAACCTGAGGTAACACCTGGTCAAACACATCTAACCTGAGGAAACACCTGGTCTAACACATCTAACCTGAGGAAACACCTGGTCAAACACATCTAACCTGAGGAAACACCTGGTCAAACACATCTAACCTGAGGTAACACCTGGTCAAACACATCTAACCTGAGGAAACACCTGGTCACACACATCTAACCTGAGGAAACACCTGGTCAAACACATCTAACCTGAGGTAACACCTGGTCAAACACATCTAACCTGAGGTAACACCTGGTCAAACACATCTAACCTGAGGTAACACCTGGTCTAACACATCTAACCTGAGGAAACACCTGGATAAACACATCTAACCTGAGGAAACACCTGGTCTAACACATCTAACCTGAGGAAACACCTGGATAAACACATCTAACCTGAGGAAACACCTGGTCACACACATCTAACCTGAGGTAACACCTGGCCAAACACATCTAACCTGAGGAAACACCTGGTCTAACACATCTAACCTGAGGAAACACCTGGTCTAACACATCTAACCTGAGGAAACACCTGGATAAGCACATCTAACCTGAGGAAACACCTGGTCAAACACATCTAACCTGAGGTAACACCTGGTCTAACACATCTAACCTGAGCAAACACCTGGTCTAACACATCTAACCTGAGCAAACACCTGGTCTAACACATCTAACCGGAGAAAACACCTGACCAAAACACATCTAACCTGAGGAAACACCTGGTCAAACACATCTAACCAGGTGTTTCCTCAGGTTAGATGTGTTTGACCAGGTGTTACCTCAGGTTAGATGTGCTTATCCAGGTGTTTTCTCAGGTTAGATGTGTTAGACCAGGTGTTTCCTCAGGTTAGATGTGTTTGGCCAGGTGTTTCCTCAGGTTAGATGTGCTTATCCAGGTGTTTCCTCAGGTTAGATGTGTTAGACCAGGTGTTACCTCAGGTTAGATGTGGCTCACTCCAGGTGTTTTCTCAGGTTAGATGTGTTAGACCAGGTGTTTCCTCAGGTTAGATGTGTTTGACCAGGTGTTACCTCAGGTTAGATGTGCTTATCCAGGTGTTTCCTCAGGTTAGATGTGTTAGACCAGGTGTTACCTCAGGTTAGATGTGCTTATCCAGGTGTTTCCTCAGGTTAGATGTGTTAGACCAGGTGTTTCCTCAGGTTAGATGTGTTTGACCAGGTGTTACCTCAGGTTAGATGTGTTAGACCAGGTGTTCCCTCAGGTTAGATGTGTTTGACCAGGTGTTTTCTTCGGTTAGATGTGTTAGACCAGGTGTTTCCTCAGGTTAGATGTGTTTGGCCAGGTGTTACCTCAGGTTAGATGTATCAGACCAGGTGTTTCCTCAGGTTAGATGTATCAGACCAGGTGTTTCCTCAGGTTAGATGTGTTAGACCAGGTCTAATCTAATCTGAGGAAACACCTGGTCTAACACATCTAACCTGAGGAAACACCTGGTCACACACATCTAACCTGAGGTAACACCTGGTCAAACATCTAACCTGAGGTAACACCTGGTCAAACATCTAACCTGAGGTAACTTGTTTCCATCACTTGTGGCAAGTCGTCCTCCTAAGCTCTGAAACAGACCCCCCCCCCCCATCATCAAACTACCACCACCATGTTTCACTGTTGCAACTGTTGATGGTGGGGGGGTGTGGCTATTTCAGGGGTGATTCTGGTTGCTTGAAGGCCAAGCAAAAGGATGCTCTAACCCAGTAACCAGCCGACCAATCAGCAGTCTGCAACGCTTCCCTGTTGCCTTTAGCTCGCTTGGAACCTCATCCAGAAGCGATCCCCAAAAAGGGGATATAGTTAGCCGTCTCCACCTTGAAAGACAACACAGCATTCCAGTCCGGATCTCCATTCAGACCTCCACTGGAACTACAATGTCACCTGCTCCATATAGACGACTCATTCCTGATCCGGACCTTTTCAGACGAAGATAAAGCTCTCTCGGCGCAGATAACGCTTTCCGCCGCACAAAACTGAAATATGTGTGGCATCTAAGATCCCGCGGAGACGAGGATAAAAGATTAGCCTTGCATTCATTAAATGCCCCCACGGTGAAACGGCATGCCGGATTTTTCCCGGGATTGTTTCCTCTAATAAAGCGTGTCTGCAGTGAGGGTCAGCTGGAGTTATCTGAGTGCGTTTGAATGCGGCGTATTCGACCGATAGAGGGAAAGACGCTTTCAGGAATAAAGGCTCCGGCGCAGTGTGGTGTGGAATTAGCCAGAGGACTGTGGGATAAGGACCTTGAAGGCTCGCCGCATGGTGGACTCACCGCATGACGAGGGTTCGTCTGAACGATCACCGCAATCGTCGTCTCGATCGCACCGCCACTTCTCAGGGATGCAGCGGCCGTTCTGACAGGAAAACTGGCCGGCTTGGCACGTCTGGGCTGAAACAGGAAACAGAGGAGCGATAAATAAATAACCCGGCGTATAAACCTCTCTGCTATCCATAATTCATAACCTACTGCTGTGAACAGAGCTTTCCATTAACCCCCATGACGTCCGTGCATCTACTCTCCGTCCGTCTAATCATTCCTGAGTCATAGTTCTTCCAAACAGGTGAAGTAAACGTGTGGAAGGTGCAGGTTCTACATCTTCATCCCACACACCGTACCGCATATTTTATTATGATGCGCATCTTTATGATTGTAGCTTTCAACACGTATCACTGAGGGAGACAATATCAGGAGGAGCTCTCTAAGAAGGACTGACAGGAACCAAGACTCAACAAGAGAAACTCCCTAAGAACTTGAGCAAGAACCACTGAGAGGAACCAAGACTCAAAATTAGAAGCTCCCTAAGAACAAGAGAAGGTATCACTGAGCAGAACCAAGACTCACAAAAAGAAACTGTCTAAAAGCACGACGGAAGGACCACTGAGCAGAACCAAGACTCAACATCAGAAGCTCGCTAAGAACTTAAGGAAGAACTATTGAGCAGAACTAAGATTCAAAAGGAAAAAACTTGTTCTCTTTCTTTTGTGTTCGCTTAGAACACAAAGAACAACCTCTGAGCAGAACCAAGATTTAAAATAAGAAGCTCCCCTAGAACAGGAGAAGGTACCACTAAGCAGAACCAAGATTTGAAAGGAGAAACTCTCTAAAAGCATGAGAAAGAACCACTGAGAGGAACCAAGACTCAACATTAGAAGCTCCTTAAGAACAAGAGAGGGTACCACTGAGAAGAACCAACACTCAAAAGGAGAAACTCTCTCAGAACACAAAGAAGAACCATTGAGAAGAACCAAGACTCAAAATTAGAAGCTCCTTGAGAACAAGAGAATGTACCACTGAGAAAAACCAAGACTCAAAAACATAAACTCCCTGTGAACTTGAGCAAGAACCACTGAGAGCAACCAAGACTCAAAATTAGAAGCTCCCTAAGAACTAGAGAAGGTACCACTGAGCAGAACCAAGACTCACAAAAAGAAACTGTCTAAAAGCACAACGGAAACCATTGAGAGGAACTGAGACTCAAAAGGAGGAAACTCCCTAAGAACTTGAGCAAGAACCATTGAGCAGAACCAAGACTCAAAATGAGAAACTCACTAAGAACTCCAGGAAGAACAATTAAGAGAAACTAAGTATTTAAAAGGAGAAACTGCCTTAGAACACAAAGAAGAACGATTGAGGAGAACCAAGACTCAAAAGGAGAAACTCCCCATGACCTTGAGCAAGAACCACTGAGCAGAACCAAGACTCAAAGACCAGAACCAAGATTCAAAATTAGAAGCTCCTTAAGAACTAGAGAAGGTACCACATAGCAGAACCAAGACGCACAAAAAACTCTCTAAAAGCATGAGGAAGAACCATTGAGCAGAACCAAGACTCAAAATGGGAAGCTCCCTAAGAGCACGAGAAAGTACCACTGAGCAGAACCAACACTCAAAAGGAGAAACTCTCTTAGAACATGAAGAAGAACCACTGAGATGAACCAAGACTCAAAATTAGAAGCTCCCTAACAACAAAAGAAAGTACCATTGAGCAGAACCAAGACTCAAAATTAGAATCTCTCTAAGAGCAAGAGAAGGTACCACTGAACAGAACCAAGACTCAAAAGAGAAACACAAAGAAGAACCACTGAGAGGAACCAAAGTTTAAAATAAGAAGTTCCCTTAGAACGGGAGAAGGTGCCACTAAGCAGAACCAAGATTCAAAAGAAGCATGTGGAAGAATTAAGACTCAAAACAAGAAACTCCCAAAGAGCATGAGGAAGAACCACAGAACGGAACCGAGACTCATAAAGAGAAAGAGCCTAGGAGAAACAGAATCAGACAGCTGCTGAGGTACATCCTGTAGAACACGGCGAGTAGGGTCAGCATGGTCAGCGAGGGAGCTGCTGTTTGTTTCAGGTTCAGTCATATGGATTTGATTCCGGATGAACTCGGACTCCTCGGCGGGGACGGGGCGCTGGGCTGGACTCCAGGGCTTTTACACGTTACACCTGCTTTACTGCGTCTCCCAGGAGTCCAGGAGCGGAGGAGGGCGGCTGGGCTGGAAACAGAGAGCTCGGGATGGTAAAGGTCTGCTAGTGGCTCTGCTCTGTTGTTGGTTCTGCTCTGTTGTTGGTTCTGCTCTGCTGGTGGTTCTGCTTTGTTGTTGGTTCTGCTCTGCTGTTGGTTCTACACCGTGTGACATGTTGTTTAAACAGTCTTTCCTGCTTGTTTAGATTTGAGTAAATGAGCAAACCAGAGATTAGCCTATCATCTACAGCACAACTGTGTGAACATGCTGACAATCTGCTTATGAACCCATGACAAATCATCAGAGATACTAGCAACCACCTGGAACACCATAACAACCACCTAGCAATAACCAGAGATACTAGCAACCACCTGGAACACCATAACAACCACCTAGCAATCACCAGAGATACTAGCAACCACCTGGAACACCACAACAACCACCTAGCAATCACCAGAGATACTAGCTACCACCTGGAACACCATAACCACCACCTAGCAATCACCAGAGATACTAGAAACCACCTGGAACACCATAACATCGACCTAGCAATCACCAGAAATACTGGCAACCACCTGAAACACCACAACAAACACCTAGCAATCACCAGAAATACTGGCAACCACCTGAAACACCACAACAAACACCTAGCAATCACCAGAGATACTAGCAACCACCTGGAACACCATAACAACCACCTAGCAATTGCCAGAGATACTAGCAACCACCTGGAACACCATAACAACCACCTAGCAATTGCCAGAGATACTAGCAACCACCTGGAACACCATAACAACCACCTAGCAATTGCCAGAGATACTAGCAACCACCTGGAACACCATAATAACCACCTAGCAATAACCAGAAATACTAACAACCACCTGGAACACCATAACAGCCACCTAGCAATAACCAGAGATACTAGCAACCACCTGGAACACCCTTACAACCACCTAGCAATAACCAGAGATACTAGCAACCACCTGGAACACCATAACAACCACCTAGCAATCACCAGAGATACTAGAAACCACCTGGAACACCATAACAACCACCTAGCAATCACCAGAGATATTAGCAACCACCTGGAACACCATAACCACCACCTAGCAATCACCAGAGTTACTAGCAACCACCTGAAACACCATAACAACCACCAAGCAATTGCCAGAGATACTAGAAACCACCTGGAACACCATAACATCGACCTAGCAATCACCAGAAATACTAGCAACCACCTGAAACACCATAACAACCACCTAGTAATCACCAGAGATACTAGCAACCACCTGGAACACCATAACAACAACCTAGCAATTACCAGAGATACTAGCAACCACCTGGAACACCACAACAACCACCTAGCAATCACCAGAGATGCTAGAAACCACCTGGAACACCATAAAAACCACCTAGCAATCACCAGAGATACTAGCAACCACCTGGAACACCATAACATCCACCTACCAGTCATGACATGGAGCTGTTTCCAGACACTGTTTAACATTCCTAACAACTATCCAGAACCTGCTTACACCACCACCCAGATCCACAGTCACTGACGTATCTAGAACAACAAGCTAGATCAGATAACGCTGGTATTTAATGTAACATGTAAGACGTTCGGCCCTGAAGTCCTGACCAATGGGAGAGCTCACTCAGATGTACCCGCCTACATACCACAGAGACACCTGTCCTGATTGGATCATGTCCTGTTGGGCATTTCAGTAATTTTGGTTTCTATCCAGACCCCGGAAACAGGAGCGCTGTGGGAATATGTGCAGGGTGTGAATGTCATTCTGATTCCACTGATTACAGTAAACTACAGATTCCCAGAATTCACTGGGACCTCTGGTGAGCTGAGGGTTCTCTGATGATTGTACTTCATTAGAACAAGTGTAGAAGCTGTGTGTAAAGTGCAGGTTCTAGACTTTCGCTGTATTCGGAATGATAATCCGGTGTGAAGTGAACGCACAGCAAAACGGGAATAATGACGGATTTGCGGGAAGCTGTGGAGAAAGCTGGGACGGTGTAACTGCGGAGGGCTACCAGCATCAGCTCTCTCAGAGGCTTAAACTCACCGGCGCGAAACTGATGTGTGTTTGCGCAAGTGGGTGTGTGTGTGTGCGCGAGTGTGTGTGCACATGCGAATAAGTGTGTGTGTGCGCGTGCGAATAAGTGTGTGTGCGAGTGTGTGAGTGTGTGTGCGCGCGAGTGTGTGTGCGCGAGTGTGTGTGCGCAAGTGTGTGTGTGTGAGAGAGTGTGTGTGTGAGAGAGTGTGAGTGCGCGAGTGTGTGTGTGAGAGAGTGTGTGTGTGAGAGAGTGTGTGCGCGAGTGTGTGTGTGAGAGAGTGTGTGTGCGCGCGAGTGTGTGTGCGCGCGCGAGTGTGTGTGTGCGCGTGTGTGTGCTAGAGTGTGTGCGTGTGTGTGAGAGAGTGTGTGTGTGTGTGTGTGTGAGAGAATGTGTGTGCGCGAGTGTGTGTGTGAGAGAGTGTGTGCGTGTGTGTGTGTGTATGAGAGAGTTTGTGTGTGTGTGTATGAGAGAGTGTGTGTGTGTGTGTGTGAGAGAGTGTGTGTGCGCGAGTGTGCGCGCGAGTGTGTGTGATGAATTACGCTGGCAAGCATGAAGCTATTTTACACACAGGCTTTACCACCGCAGGGGACGAGTGACATACAGGCCCCAGCCAAAGAAGGAAATTAGACATTCTCCGTCTCTTTCTTTCCCTTTCCCTCCTCTCTCTTCCTCTCTCCTCCTCTCTCTTCCTCTCTCCTCCTCCCACTTCCTCACTCCTCCTCTCTCTTCCACTCTCCTCCTCTCTCCTTCTCTCACTTCCTCTCTCCTCCTCTCTCTTCTCTCTCTTCTCTCTCTTCCTCTCTCCTCCTTTCACTTCCTCTCTCCTCCTCTCTCTTCCACTCTCCTCCTCTCACTTCCTCTCTCCTCCTCTCACTTCCTCTCTCTTCTCCTCTCCTTCTCTCTCTTCCTCTCTCCTCCTTTTACTTCCTCTCTCCTCCTCTCTCTTCCTCTCTCCTCCTCTCTCTTCCTCTCTCCTCCTCTCACTTCCTCTCTCTTCCTCTCTCCTCCTCTCACTTCCTCTCTCTTCCTCTCTCCTCCTCTCACTTCCTCTCTCTTCCTCTAGCCTCCTCTCGCTTCCTCTCTCCTCCACTTTTTCTCTCTCCTCCTCTCACTTCCTCTCTCTTCTCCTCTCCTTCTTTCTCTTCCTCTCTCCTCCTCTCACTTCCTCTTTCCTCCTCTCACTTCCTCTCTCCTCCTCTCACTTCCTTTCTCCTTTTCTCTCTTCCTCTCTCTTCCACTCTCCTCCTCTCACTTCCCCTCTCCTCCTCTCTCTTCTCCTCTCCTCCTCTCTCTTCCTCTAGCCATCTCTCTCTTCCTCTTTCCTCCTCTCTCTTCCTCTCTCCTCCTCTCTCTTCCTCTAGCCATCTCTCTCTTCCTCTTTCCTCCTCTCTCTTCCTATCTCCTCCTCTCACTTCCTCTCCTTCTCTCACTTCCTCTCTCCTCCTCTCACTTCCTCTCTCCTTTTCTCTCTTCCTCTCTCTTCCACTCTCTTCCTCTCTATTCCTCTCTCCTCCTCTCTGTTCCTCTCTCTTTCTTTCTATTCCTCTCTCTTCCTCTCTCTTCCACTCTCTTCATCTCTATTCCTCTCTCCTTCTCTCTCTTCCTCTCTCTTTCTCTCTGTTCCTCTCTCTTCCTCTTTCCTCCTCTCCTCCTCTCACTTCCTCTCTCCTCCTCTCACTTCCTCTCACTTCCTCTCTCTTCCTCTCTGTCCTCCTCTCACTTCCTCTCTCTTCCTGCTTGTTACCTGAAACGGCGAGTTTATAGGGTTTCTCCGGCCAGAAGGCTCCATCTGTTTCTCACAGGGGTCCTGGGAGGTGTTTGGACCTGAAAGGTTGGAGTGTTTCTCACCTGAGCAGGTAAGGCTTAGTTTTATCGGAGTGAGGTTGTTACCTGAAACGGCGGAGTGTTTCTACCTGGGCAGGTGAGGTTGGAGTGTTTTCTGTCCTGAGCAGGAAAGGCTGGAGTGTTTCTCACCTGAGCAGGTGAGGTTGGAGTGCCTCTCACTTGACCAGGTGAGTTTGGAGTGTTATCACCTGAGCAAGTAAGGTTGGAGTGCCTCTCACTTGACCAGGTGAGTTTGGAGTGTTTCTCACCTGAGCAGGTAAGGTTGGAGTGTTTCTCACCTGGGCAGGTAAGGCTGGATTGTTTCTCACCTGGGCAGGTAAGGCTGGAGTGTTTCTCACCTGAGCAGGTAAGGTTGGCGTGTTTCTCACCTGAGCAGGTAAGGCTGGAGTGTTTCTCACCTGAGCAGGTAAGGCTGGAGTGTTTCTCACCTGAGCAGGTAAGGTTGTAGTGTTTCTCACCTGAACAGGTAAGGTTGGCGTGTTCCTCATCTGAGCAGGTAAGGCTGGAGTGTTTCTCACCTGGGCAGGTAAGGCTGGAGTGTTTCTCACCTAAGCAGGTGAGGTTGGAGTGTTTCTCACCTGAGCAGGTGAGGCTGGAGTGTTTCTCACCTGAGCAGGTAAGGTTGGAGTGTTTCTCACCTGAGCAGGTAAGGTTGGAGTGTTTCTCACCTGAGCAGGTAAGGCTGGAGTGTTTCTCACCTGAGCAGGTGAGGTTGGAGTGTTTCTCACCTGAGCAGGTAAGGTTGGACTGTTTTTCACCTGAGTAGGTATGGTTGGACTGTTTCTCACCTGAGCAGGTAAGGCTGTAGTGTTTCTCACCTGAGCAGGTAAGGCTGGAGTGTTTCTCACCTGAGCAGGTAAGGTTGGAGTGTTTCTCACCTGAGCAGGTAAGGCTAGAGTGTTTCTCACCTGAGCAGGTAAGATTGGAGTGTTTCTCACCTGAGCAGGTAAGGTTGGACTGTTTCTCACCTGAGCAGGTGAGGCTGGAGTGTTTCTCACCTGAGCAGGTAAGGTTGGAGTGTTTCTCATCTGAGCAGGTAAGGCTGGAGTGTTTCTCACCTGGGCAGGTAAGGTTGGAGTGTTTCTCACCTGAGCAGGTAAGGTTGGAGTGTTTCTCACCTGAGCAGGTAAGGCTAGAGTGTTTCTCACCTGAGCAGGTAAGATTGGAGTGTTTCTCACCTGAGCAGGTAAGGTTGGACTGTTTCTCACCTGAGCAGGTAAGGTTGGACTGTTTTTCACCTGAGTAGGTAAGATTGGACTGTTTCTCACCTGAGCAGGTAAGGTTGGAGTGTTTCTCACCTGAGCAGGTAAGGTTGGAGTGTTTCTCACCTGAGCAGGTAAAGTTGTAGTGTTTCTCACCTGAACAGGTAAGGTTGGCGTGTTCCTCATCTGAGCAGGTAAGGCTGGAGTGTTTCTCACCTGAGCAGGTGAGGTTAGCCTCGTCCTCGTTATTGCCACAGTCATTGGCACCATCGCACAGCCACTTCTTGGGGATGCAGCGGCCGTTCTGGCAGCGGAACTGGTCCGGGGGGCAGCTGCGGTTAGCTGCAGGAATCAGATTACAGAACGTCAATAATGATCTTCTCGTTATGATCTATTAAAACTCGCCATGGAAACCAAACGTAGAGCAGAACGAATGTTCAAGCTTTTACAGGCTGGGTTTTGATCATGGCAGAACACGTACAGCAGAGATGCGGTTCTTCATCACTACCGTCCGAACAGTCATCGTCACCGTCACAGCGCCAGGACAGCTGGATACAGCGCTGGTTCCTGCACTGGAACTCGCCTGGCCCGCACTGCTTCGGGTGGGACGGCACGGCTGGGGCTAGAGAGAACACAAACGGAGGTCACCTCCACTCATTAACGTCGAGAGAGCTTCACCGTTTCCACACCATTAAAAAGTTCCAGCTCTGAACACGTCAGGACGAGTGGAGCCACAGAGGCGGTTCTAAAGCAGATCTGGAGGAACCGAGGAAACACACTCATCATTAAAGAACAGCTTCACCCACAGGGGACACACCGACAGGAACCCTAGACCGTTACCACGACTGTCCTTAACACCACGTCGCCGTCACCAAAGACTGCAGTGGTGTCGTACCAGACTGTCATGGAGTGACTCAGAATGGCAGCGGGTCATCTTCAGTGACGAGTCCCGCTTTAGTCTTGGTGGAGACGCCCAACGAATCCGTGTGTGGAGGCACCGTGGTCAGCACCGAGATGAACGGTTTGTAGTCACACGTCCAGAAGACCTGGTGTCCCTCCACCTCCACCCCTACCGCACCATCTGCAGGAACTGTGTGAGGATGTTCAAGCTGCATGGGATGGATTATCACAGGACACCATTAGGAACCTCTACAGCTCCATACCGAGACGTCTGGCGTGTTGGGTTAGCGAACACGGCGGCCCGACGCCATACTGAGAGAGACAGACTTCTGTATGTGTAGCTCAATAAATATTGATCATATCAGTCTAAATTTATCATCAGTTATTGATCCTGGTCACCTTTATCCTCCTTCCCAACACACCCGCACTCCCACACCTCCTCCTGGGTGGAGCTTTTGTTGATGAGAGTGTCTTGTACTGACCACTCGTGTAACTATACCAAGGACGCCTGATTACACCCTGAAATGGGCCTCTATGGATTCATTCAGAGTCTTATATAAACATATCTGATCAGCTGACACATCGTCATCGACCGCTGCTGCTATCGATCAGACCGTGTGGGTGTTAGTATTGATCGGCCTGCGTCGTCTTCTTCCTGCCTAGGCACACATACTCACAGTCTCTGGACCTGAGCTTGCTCCGCTGACCTCACCGTAACCCAGGCAGCGCCTCTGAATTCTGGTTCACCCCTTTTGACCATGAGCTGACCTTTGAACTGCCCTTTGCCATGTCCTTCCAGTGACCTCTGTATCGGCTTAACAGAACCTAGCAGTGTTCGCTCCTCGGACGCTCAAAGGTTTTGGGACGTGTAGCCTTGCTCCGGTCCGGGTCTCGTACAATGCATTAACAGTTTGTTAGTGGACCGCCTCTGAAGCTCCGCCCACGTGTTTTGACTCTAAGCCCTGCCCCAAATTCCTCCAGGTTGCCCCCTCTTTGCTCTTTGCCGGTTGTTATCGGCCGTGCCACCGAATGGCTGAGGAAGTATAAGCTTGCAGACCGTAACAGAGGAAATCAAACATCCGTGAGACAGGAAGTGACAGTTTACCTGAGCAGGTGAGGTTATCTTTCAGCAGGTGCTGACCATCTGCACACGCACAAACGCGGCCAGCAGGTACGGTCAGACACAGAGCAGCCGCGCCACAACCTCCTCGATCCACAGAGCAAGCACCGGTACCTAACAGAGAGAGAGAGAAGGAGAGAGGGAGAGAGAGAGGGAGAGAGAGAGAGAGGGAGAGGGAGAAGGAGAGAGAGAGAGAGAGAGAGAGGGAGAGGGAGAGAGAGAGAGAGAGAGAGAGAGAGAGAGAGGGAGAGAGAGAGAGAGAGAGAGAGAGAGACACACACAGAGAGAGGGAGAGAGAGAGAGGGAGAGAGAGACACAGAGAGAGATGGAGAGAGAGAGACATACAGAGAGAGAGGGAGAGAGAGAGAGGGAGAGAGAGACACAGAGAGAGATGGAGAGAGAGAGACATACAGAGAGAGAGAGAGAGAGAGAGAGAGAGAGAGAGAGAGAGAGTGACAGAGGGAGAGACAGACAGAGAGAGAGAGAGAGAGAGGGAGAGAGACACAGAGAGAGAGAGAGAGAGAGAGAGAGGGTGGGAGATGAGCATCAGAGATGGCCGATATGGTGAAAAAGTTGTATTTCCACTAACTGGCCACTTTATCAGAAACACCCACCTTGTGCTTCCACACACTGGCCACTTTATCAGAAACACCCACCTTGTGCTTCCACACACTGGCCACTTTATCAGAAACACCCACCTTGTGCTTCCACTAACTGGCCACTTTATCAGAAACACCCACCTTGTGCTTCCACTAACTGGCCACTTTATTAGAAACACCCACCTTGTGCTTCCACTAACTGGCCACTTTATCAGAAACACCCACCTTGTGCTTCCACTAACTGGCCACTTTATTAGAAACACCCACCTTGTGCTTCCACTACCTGGCCACTTTATTGGAAACACCCACCTTGTGCTTCCACTACCTGGCCACTTTATTAGAAACACCCACCTTGTGCTTCCACTAACTGGCCACTTTATTAGAAACACCCACCTTGTGCTTCCACTAACTGGCCACTTTATTGGAAACACCCACCTTGTGCTTCCACTCACTGGCCACTTTATTAGAAACACCCACCTTGTGCTTTTACTAACTGGCCACTTTATTGGAAACACCCACCTTGTGCTTCCACTAACTGGCCACTTTATTAGAAACACCCACCTTGTGCTTCCACTAACTGGCCACTTTATTGGAAACACCCACCTTGTGCTTCCACTAACTGGCCACTTTATTAGAAACACCTACTGCTTTGTGCTTCCAGTAATTGGGCATGTGAGTATCACACTATATCGGAACTGCGATGTTGAACATTCCTCAAAACAGCACGACCGCACACATCAGCACACTGTAATCCCGCACAGAGAGCCGTTCAGCACGGGCCCCTTCCGCCGGCGCCTGGAAGAGAGTTCTAAAAGCATAAATATGAAAATGCTTTTCCCTCTCTGACCCCCGAGTGAGAAAGCGGATCAGTGTGCGAGGGCTTTTTCTGGCATCCGGAGACATTTGAATATCAGCAGGACGTTAGCGCAGGCGTCTCTGGCCAGCTGAAACGGCTCCAAACAGCCATATCTGCACCGCAGGGGAACCGCAAACAGTTTATCCGGGAAAAACAGGCATTAAAGTGAAACCCGCTCATTTCACTGAACACTGTAATCACCGCACACATAAAACAGAGCAGATAATAAACACTGTAAAGATACCGCAGATATCAGCCGCACTCTCAGCCTCAGCCACTACACACCACGTACACACCCTCCCAATCAGTCCTCATAACCACCACACCATACTGAGCTCGCTCCCAGGAGCCACCTTAAACATGGAACACCAAAACATATCCCAGCTTACCTCACAGGACCGTGGTGTCGAGTCAGGTATGAGTCCTGAAGTCCCTAAAGTGGGAGTCTGAGTCGAGTCAGATATGAGTCCTGAAGTCTCCGAAGTGGGAGTCTGAAGTCTCTGAGGTGCAAGTCTGAGTCGAGTCAGGTATGAGTCCTGAAGTTTCAGAAGTGGGAGTCTGAGTTCAGTCCCAAGTCTCTGAGGTGCAAGTCTGAGTCAAGTCAGTTATGAGTCCTGAAGTGTCTGAAGTGGGAGTCTGAGTCGAGTCAGATATGAGTCCTGAAGTGTCTGAAGTGGGAGTCTAAGTCAAGTCAGATATGAGTCCTGAAGTCTCTGAAGTGGGAGTCAGATATGAGTCCTGAAGTCTCTGAAGTGGGAGTATGAGTAAAGTCAGGTATGAGTCCTGAAGTGTCTGAAGTGGGAGTCTGAGTCGAGTCAGATATGAGTCCTGAAGTGTCTGAAGTGGGAGTCTAAGTAAAGTCAGATATGAGTCCTGAAGTCTCTGAAGTGGGAGTCAGATATGAGTCCTGAAGTCTCTGAAGTGGGAGTATGAGTAAAGTCCCAAGTCTCTGAGGTGCAAGTCTGAGTCAGAGTCAGGTATGAGTTCTGAAGTCTCTGTTGTGGTAGTCTGAGTTGAGTCCCAAGTCTCTGAGGTGCAAATCTGAGTCGAGTCAGATATGAGTCCTAAAGTCTCTGAAATGGGAGTCAGATATGAGTCCTTAAGTCTCTGAAGTGGGATTATGAGTAAAGTCCCAAATCTCTGAGGTGCAAGTCTGAGTCGAGTCAGGTATGAGTCCCAAGTCTCTGAGGTGAAAGTCTGACTTGAGTCAGATATGAGTTCTGAGGTCTCTGAAGTGGGAGTCTGAGTTGAGTCCCAAGTCTCTGAGGTGCAAGTCTGAGTCGAGTCAGATATGAGTCCTGAAATTTCAGAAGTGGGAGTCTGAGTTGAGTCCCAAGTCTCTGAGGTCCAAGTCTGAGTCAGGTCAGGTATGAGTCCTGAAGTGTCTGAAGTGGGAGTCTGAGTTGAGTCCCAAGTCTCTGAGGTACAAATCTGAGTCGAGTCAGATATGAGTCCTGAAGTCTCTGAAATGGGAGTCAGATATGAGTCCTTAAGTCTCTGAAGTGGGATTATGAGTAAAGTCCCAAGTCTCTGAGGTGCAAGTCTGAGTCGAGTCAGATATGAGTCGTGAAGCCCTGAAGTGTGAGTTGAGTCCCAAGGCTCTGAGGTGCAAGTCTGAGTCGAGTCAGATATGAGTCCTGAAGTCTCTGAAGTGGGAGTCTGAGTCGAGTCCCAAGTCTCTGAGGTGCAAATCTGAGTCGAGTAAGATATGAGTCCTGAAGTGTCTGAAGTGGGAGTCTGAGTTAAGTCCTGAAGTCTCTGAGGTGGTAGACTGAAGTGTGAGTTGAGTCCCAAGGCTCTGAGGTGCAAGTCTGAGTCGAGTCAGATATGAGTCCTGAAGTCTCTAAAGTCTGAGTTGAGTCCTGAAGTCTCTGAGGTGCAAGTCTGAGTCCAGTCAGATATGAGTCCTGAAGTCTCTGAAGTGGGAGTCTGAGTCGAGTCTTAAGTCTCTGCTGTGCCAGTCTCAGATATGAGTCAGAGTGGAGTCTGAAGTCTCTGATGTGGTAGTCCGTCTCGGGTCTCTGAAGTCTCTGAGGTAATCTGATTCCCAGGTGCGAGTCCCAGTTGAGTTTTGCATGTAATAGAGTCTAATTGAGACGTGGTTGTGCTAACCGGTGGGACATGCCCGTTAGCTACATCAGCCTCGAAGCTCCAACGCTAACGCTAAAGAAGCTAACGTCAGACGCTAAAGATGTTTCAGCTGATTGACTACATGATTGGAAAGGACTACGACTTTGATGTGAAGGGCGCAGGATGGCCGTGAGAGTCTAGAGTCTGAATGAGTAACGGCTGTTGGTGAGGTTTCCAGGCAGAAGCGGGAATGTTAAACAAGGTGTCTACGGCGAACACGGGCGGCCAAATATAAGAGGATCGATTCCAGAAATGCAGTCTACTGATTGTGGCTTCATAAATAATGAAAGTCTGAATAATGGGCTAATATTCTCTCTCGCTCTCTGCTCCCCTCTTGCGCTCTCTCTCTATAATGGTATTGAATTACATCAACTCAAACAGCATAAAGCAGTCGATTTTATTCCAACAGATCTATATTTCATCCGGCCGGCTCGAGGTAATGGAGCTGGAGATAAAAGACAGCAGCAGAGAAAAGTGGATGAACACCGAAACCCGTGCTTCTCCTGAACTCAGACGTCATTCATTATCACCAGAAACGACAAAAGCAAAACACTCCCAAGCCGAGTCTGTGAGGCGCGAGTCCCAGCTGAGTCTCGAGTCTCTGAGACGAGTCTGAGTCCAGTTTCTGAGGCGTGAGTCCGAGCCTTTGCTTGAGTCTGGAGTTTCTGACATGTCAGTGGTGTTCTCAAGTCTCTGTGGTGTAAGCCAGAGGCTCTGATTTGTGAGTTTGAGTCGAGTCTTAAGTTCCTGAGAGAGTATGAGTCCAGTTTCTGAGGCGTGAGTCCAAGCCTTTGATTGAGTCTGGAGTTTCTGACATGTCAGTGGAGTTTTCAAGTCTCTGAGGTGTAAGCGAGAGTCTCTGAGTTGTGAGTCGAGTCTTGAGCTCCTGAGATGAGTATGAGTCGGGGTCTCTAATTGAGTCTTGAGTCTCTCATGTGTTAGTTGAGTCTCGGATCTCTGAGGTGTGAGTTTGAGCTTTTAATTGAGTTTTAAGTTTCTGATGTGTCAATAGCGCTCTTAGGTCTCTGAGGTGCGAGTCGTATTAGAGTCTCTGATTTGAGAGTCTGAGTAAAGTCTTGAGTTCCTGAGACGAGTCTGAGTCCAGTTTCTGAGGCGTGAATCCGAACCTTTGATTGAGTCTGGAGTTTCTGACATGTCGGTAGAGTTTTCAGGTCTCTGAGGTGTCGGTCATATTAAAGTCTGTGATTTGAGAGTCGAGTCTTGAGTTCCTTAGACAAGTCTGAGTCCAGTTTCTAAGGCGTGAATCCGAGCCTTTGATTGAGTCTGGAGTTTCTGACATGTCAGTGGTGTTCTCGAGTCTCTGAGGTGTACGCGAGAGTCTCTGATTTGTGAGTCTGAGTCCAGTCTTAAGTTCCTGAGATAAGTATGAGTCTTGGCCTCTAACTGAGTCTTGAGTCTCTGATGTGTTAGTTGAGTTTCGGACCTCTGAGGTCCGAGCTTTTGAGGCCTCTGAGGTGCGAGTCATATTAGAGTCTCTGATTTGAGAGTCTGAGTTAAGTCTTGAGTTCCTCAGATGATTCTGAGTCCAGTTTCTGAGGCGTGAGTCTGAGCCTTTGCTTGAGTCTGGAGTTTCTGACATGTCAGTGGAGTTCTCAAGTCTCTGAGGTGTAAGTGAGAGTCTCTGATTTGTGAGTCGAGTCTTGAGCTCCTGAGACGAGTATGAGTTGGGGTCTCTAATTGAGTTTTGAGTCTCTGATGTGTTAGTTGAGTTTCGGACCTCTGAGGTCCAAGCTTTTGATTGAGTCTTGATTTTCTGACGTGTCAATAGAGCTCTCAGGCCTCTGAGGTGCGAGTCATATTAGAGTCTGTGATTTGAAAGTCTAAGTCTTGAGTTCCTCAGACAAGTCTGAGTCCAGATCTCTCGGGTATGAGTCAGAGTAAAGTCTGAAATCTTTGACGTGGTAGTCTGAGTCATGTCTATGGAATCCGGTCTCTGAGGTGATCTAAGCTCAATCAGATTCCCAGGTGCGAGCCCCAGTTGAGTCAAGTTTTTGAGTCTCCAAGAAGTGAGTCCAATTTGAGTTTGAGGTGAGTCTCAAGTCTCTGGGTACAAACCTGAGCCAGCCCTCAGGTATTAGACAGAGTGGAGTCTAAAGTCTCTGACGTGAGAATCTGGATTGAGTTCCGGTTTCCTGAGTCTAAATCAGATCTCCCAAGTATGAGTTGGAGTATGAGTCTGAAGTCTCTGAAGTAGGAGTCTAAGGTGAGTCTCAAGTCTCTAGGTGCAAATCTGAGTCAGATCTCGCAGGTATTTATGAGTTTGGATGGAGTCTGAAGTCTCCGACATGGGAGTCCAAGTCGAATCTTGAGTCTCAGAGGTGCTAGTCAGAGTCAGATCTCTCAGGTATGAGTCTGAGTGGAGTCTAAAGTCTGACGTGAGAATCTGGATTGAGTTCCGGGTTCCTGAGGTGTGAGTCTGAATCAGATCTCCCAAGTATGAATCAGAGAATGAGTCTAAAGTCTCTGAAGTAGGAGTCTGAGGTGAGTCTCAAGTCTCTAGGTGCAAATCTGAGTCAGGTCTCTTAGGTATGAGTCAGAGTGTAGTCTGAAGTCTCTGACGTGAGAGTCTGGGTTGAGTTATCCAGTCTGAATCAGATCTCCCAAGTGTGAGTTAGAGTATGAGTCTGAAGTCTCTGAAGTAGGAGTCTAAGGTGAGTCTCAAGCCTCTAGGTGCAAATCTGAGTCAGGTCTCTCAGGTATGAGTCAGAGTGTAGTCTGAAGTCTATGACGTGAGAGTCCGGGTTGAGTTCCACGTCCCTGAGGTATTTTTGAATCAGATATCCAGGGTATGAGTCACAGTAGAGTCTGAAGTTTCTAACGTGGGAGTCTAAGTTAAGTCTCTGGGTGCAAATCTGAGTCTCAAGTCTCTAGGTGCAAATCTGAGTCAGGCCTCTCAGGTATGAGTCAGAGTAGAGTCTTTGACGTGGAAGTCTGAGTCCCTTTGAGTGTCTTACTTTTAAACTGGAGTCTAAAGTCTCTAAGTCGAGTGTAAGTGAGTCTGAGTTGAGCAGAAATTCCCAGTTGATGGGGTTTTCCTGGCATTACATTAAGTTGACCCCGGTGTAAGTCCGATCTCACATTGCATCAGGATAATAACTCACACCGGGACCGAAAGCTTTAGCTGCAGGTTCCACCGGATTCACCCGCTCCGTCTAAGAATTATTGCTCCTGCAGTAAAGAGCAGGAAAACTGCTGGGTAAAGAAAACCTGAAGGTTAAAATTATCATCAGAGATTCTGGCTCTGATAACTGCTCCCCAGCCTAAAGTTCGAAACTCTGTAAGGTGGAGTCCTTTGGAAAAACTGCAGCTGGATCCGGACCAGAGCCGAGCGAAAAGATCCAGAGCCGGTCCAATTACAGAAGAGTACTCACACAAGCATCACACCCTGTAAAGGTTCCACAGAATGAAAATCTGGATCAGCATTCTCATAGCTGAATACGGAAAGTACCTAGAACTGATCTACCGGGAACCTCAAACACCGCTGTTCCTCCTTCAAATCCAAACCCTGCATTCCCGAAAGAGGCCCGGAAAACTAGCGACCTCCCAAATCCTAAACGGTTGCAGACTCATTAATATTTACACCACCAACATTTGCATACACCCACAACGGTGCTAGAGCGACCATAATGGTGGACGGTGTGGAGAAATCTAGAATCCCAGAATAGATTGGGAATGTCGGCATGCATTCCCTATCCCGGAGGAACCCAACTGTCAGCGGTACCTCTTTACACCAGGCTGAAGTTGCGTCCTCTTCACCAGCTTCTTGATCCAATGATCCGTTACACCTTAGATGATGCAGCTTGCTCAGGCGCCAAAACGTAGCTGTGGCACCATTTAAGGTGGAGCAGAAAATTCCCAACACTCACCAGCTGGAGAACAGGAAGCCAGTTTTTCCCAAGAGGTCACTTTGCACTGCACCGTACTCCAGAAGGTTTCTCAAACCTTGGATGTTATTAAGGCGTTTGTGCAGCAAAGAGATCCGAAATTCCACCTTAACTAGCATCCCAACCCCCAACAGCAGCCTGTAAGTAGCAGCCATGCTGTGATGTGGGAGCTGACGTTCCCGTTTTGGGAATTTCCTACTCTGCCTTAAATGGTGCTGCAGTTCCATTCTAGTGCCTGTACAAGCTGTGGTATTTAAGGTGGACTGCTTCAGCCTAGTTTGGGTTCCTTGGGAAGGGAATGTAAAGTGCTGAGATTCCGAGTCTACAACCTGGAACGCTGGATTTCCCCACATGGTCCACCATGTTGGTTCTGTAGCTCCGTCGTGGTTGTATGTCAATGCTGGGGTGTGAATATTAATGAGTCAGTTTTCCCATCCTCTTTTGGAAATGCCGGATTTGGATTTGAAGGAGGAAGAACAGTGTTTGAGGTATCCGCTATGATGGTTCTAGGTACTGAACTCGTCACTACATACAGTTTTACACTCTGTGGAACCTTTAATAACTTTCTGTGTGGAACCTGAGGTAGTTAAAGGTCTGTCGGCTGTTTGGACAGGTGGGTAAGTACCAGGGTGGTCTCCGAATTTTAGATTCCGAGGTTCTGAAAGTGTTTACCTTTCTGTCTCTGCGGGTCGTAAACCTGGAGGCCGAACAGAGGCGGGTTCTCAAGCCTCAGCAGTGACACGTTCCCTGACGACAGATCGAGCTGGAAGATGGAAGCGTTCATGTAATCCGTCCAAAAAACGGAATTCCGGTAGTGTGAAATTCCAAACGGGTGATTCAGCTCCTTCCCGTCGTAGACCACCTTTGAGAGGAGGAACAGGAGAGATACTGAGTGACGATACTGAAGGATCATTCATTCATCTATCCATCCATCTCTTCATCCATCCATCCATTCATCCATCCATTCACCAATGTATCCATCAATTTATACATCTATCCGTGTGTCTGCTTTGGGCATCTTTTATTTTGCCCATCCCCCATTAATTCATGCATCTCTTCATCCATCCATCCATTCATCCATCAATCCAGGTATCGTTCCATTCATACATCTATCCATCCATCCATTCATCCATACATTCATCAATTTATCCATCAATTTATCCATCAATTTATACATCTATCCGTGTGTCTGCTTTGGGCATCTTTTATTTGCCCAAAGCAGATCACTCTATTCATTGTGTTAGATCACTGTGTTGGATCATCATGCAGGATCATTGCTGATTCATTGTGTTGGATTACTGTGTTGGATCATCGTGTTGGATCAGCATGTAGGATCATTGTTGATTCATTGTGTTGGATCATCGTGTTGGATCAGCATGTAGGATCACTGTGTTGGGTCATTGTGTTGGATCAGCATGTAGGATCACTGTGTTGGATCATCGTGTTGGATCAGCATGTAGGATCACTGTGTTGGGTCATCGTGTTGGATCAGCATGTAGGATCATTGTTGATTCATCGTGTTGGATCACTGTGTTGGATCATCATGCAGGATCATTGCTGATTCATTGTGTTGGATCACTGTGTTGGATCACTGTGTTGATTCATTATGTTGGATCATCGTGTTGGATTACTGTGTTGGATCATCGTGTTGGATCAGCATGTAGGATCATTGTGTTGGATCACTGTGTTGGATCACTGTGTTGATTTATTGTGTTGGATCACTGTGTTGGATCACTGTGTTGATTCATTATGTTGAATCACTGTGTTGGATCACTGTGTGGGTTCATCATGTAGGATCATTGTTGATTCATTGTGTTGGATCACTGTGTTGGATCAGCATGTAAGATCACTGTGTTGGATCATCGTGTTGGATCAGCATGTAGGATCACTGTGTTGGGTCATCGTGTTGGATCAGCATGTAGGATCACTGTGTTGGATCATCATTGTTGGATCAGCATGTAGGATCACTGTGTTGGATCATCGTGTTGGATCAGCATGTAGGATCACTGTGTTGGGTCATCGTGTTGGATCAGCATGTAGGATCACTGTGTTGGATCACTGTGTTAATTCATTGTGTTGGATCATTATGTTGATGCACTGTGTTGGATCATTGTGTTGGATCATTGTGTTGATTCATTATGTTGAATCACTGTGTTGGATCACTGTGTTGGATCATCATGTAGGATCACTGTGTTTGATCACTGTGTTGAATCACTGTGTTGGATCACTGTGTGGGATCATCATGTAGGATCATTGTTGATTTATTGTGTTGGATCATTGTGCTAGATCACTGTGTTAGATCATCATGTAGGATCATTGCTGATTCATTGTGTTGGATCACTGTGTTGGATCATTATGTTGAATCACTGTGTTGGATCACTGTGTTGGATCATCATGTAGGATCACTGTGTTGGATCACTGTGTTGATTCAATATGTTGAATCACTGTGTGGGATCATCACGTAGGATCATTGTTGATTTATTGTGTTGGATCACTGTGTGGGATCATCATGTAGGATCACTGTGTTGATCGCTGTGTGGAATCATCATGTAGGATCATTGTTGATTCATTGTGTTCGATCATTGTGTTGAATCACTATGTGGGATCATCATATAGGATCATTGTTGGATCACTGTGTTGGATCATCATGTAGGATCACTGTGTTGGATCACTTTGTTGATTCATTATGTTGAATCACTGTGTTGGATCACTTTGTTGATTCATTATGTTGAATCACTGTGTTGGATCACTATGTTGGATCATCATGTAGGATCATTGTTGATTCATCGTGTTGGATCACTGTGTTTGATCATCATGTAGGATCACTGTGTGGGATCATCATGTAGGATCACTGTGTTGGATCACTGTGTGGGATCATTATGTAGGATCACTGTGTAGGATCACTGTGTGGGATCATCATGTAGGATCACTGTTGATTCACTGTGTTGGATCACTGTGTTGAGGGCCTTACATTGATTGCTCTGGTGATGGTATCTGATGGAAGTTCTGAGGTTCTTGTGTTGATGGTCTAAATGAACATGCAGTAGTAATGGAGGAGTGTTCTTACGGTTCTGCGGGTTCCGTTGAGATAGATCTTCTCGATGTGGTCGTAATAGGCGTCACACCAGTACATGGTGCTGCTGGACGGATCTATGGTCAATCCATTGGGCCACAGCATGTTGGAGGAGATGAAGGTCTGGCGGTGTGTTCCGTCCATCCAGGCCTTCTCTATCCTTCCTCTGCTGTCGTTCATTTCGTCCTCCTCCCAGTCCGTCCAGTACATCCATCTAAACAATCAGACAACACAGTCACTCGTTCATTCAGGCAATGATCATTTAAATATTCATTCATTCATTCATCCACTCAAAAACCAATCTATCAATTCATTCTCTTACCCACTATCCATCACTCATTCATCAACCAACAATCCCTTCAATCCCTTTAGTCATCCATTCATTCTCTTACCCACAATCCATCACTCATTCATCTAACCAACAATCCCTTCAATCCCTTTATTCATCCATTCATTCTCTTACCCACAATCCATCACTAATTCATCTAACCAACAATCCCTTTATTCATCCATTCATTCTCTTACCCACAGCCCATTACTTATTCATCAACCAACAATCCCTTTATTCATCCATTCATTCTCTTACCCACAACCCATCACTCATTCATCTAACCAACAATCCCTTTATTCATCCATTCATTCTCTTACCCACAGCCCATTACTTATTCATCAACCAACAATCCCTTTATTCATCCATTCATTCTCTTACCCACAACCCATCACTCATTCATCTAACCAACAATCCCTTTATTCATCCATTCATTCTCTTACCCACAATCCATTACTTATTCATCAACCAACAATCCCTTTATTCATCCATTCATTCTCTTACCCACAACCCATCACTCATTCATCAACCAACAATCCCTTTATTCATCCATCCATTCTCTTACCCACAACCCATCACTCATTCATCAACCAACAATCCCTTCAATCCCTGTATTCATCCATTCATTTTCTTACCCACAATCCATCACTAATTCATCAACAATCCCTTAAATCCCTTCATCCATTCTTTTATCTTCCATCATGAATGTATAAATTATGTCTGTCCATTTACTCGTTTATCCATCCATTAACTCATCCACACCTCCTCCCTTTAACACTGTACATCTTCCCAGTCTTTTATCTACGCATTCATCCGTTCAGACGTTTCTCCGTCCCTTCCTGTAACTCGGTTGATTTCTTTTTTACTGGGTTCGTGTTTCTCCTCGTAACAAAAGCTGAAAGCCTCTGTCCAGACAGATTCCGCGTCCTCCCGTTAGTCATTCCTTTCAGCTCTTTGGAATTTCGCCTGCATTCTTCACAGCCAGAAAGCGTTTCTGTGGGGTCGGCAGGGCAAGGCCGGAGACAAGTTCCACGATACTGAATCAGACCTCTTTTACTCGTCTTCTCAGGTTTTCATCCGTCTTTCTTAATCTGGCCTTTATAAATATCCGACGGCCAATCAGATACCAGGAATAAAACCGGACACACTCAGAGAACACACGGAGAACCGGCACTGCACTCAGTCTACCGGCGCTTACCGAACACTGACCATCTGTATATCCTCATCTGTTCATTCTTTCATTCATCTATCCATCCTGCCACTTGTTCACTTATTGTTTTCCCTTCTTCCATCCATCCATTCGTCTATCCACCATCCATTCCTTTATTAATATATTCATCTATCATTCCTTCATATCTAACATACCTATGCATCCACCTATTCATTCATTCATTCGTTTATTCGTCTATACGTCCATCCATCTGTACATTTTCCTTTCTTCTATCCATCCACCCTCAATCTATCCATCCTACATCCTTTTTACTCACTCCTTTATTCCCCTATTCATCCCTCCATCAATTCTTTCATCCATTCACTTTTTTGTTAGCCCTTTACTGACCAATCACTCTTTTATCTATTCCTCTGATCATTCAATCCTGTTTCCATCATTTTCTATTAATTAATTAATTAATTCATTCATTCATTCATTCATTCATCCATTCATCCATCCATCCATCCATCCATCCATCCATCCATCCATCCATCCATCCCTCCCGCCATTCATTCATTCATTCATTCATTCATTCATTCATTCATTCATTCATGTATTTATTCACTGGTTTATTTTGTCATCCCTTCCTTTATCCATTCATTCTTTATCTAATCATTTACCCATCCATCCATCTATTCACTCATTTATACATCCATTCATTTATGCACCATCACTTTAGTCATCATACACCCCTTTCACTCCTTCATTCCTCTACTCATCTATCCATCAGTGCTTTCATCCATCCACCTTTTGGCTGTCCATTTATTCACCAATCACTCCGTTATATCCTCATCTATCCATTCACTGTTGTCCCCATTCATTCTTTCATTCACCCATTTATATATCTATCCATCCACTTATTCATTCATTCATTCATTCTTTCCCCCTCATTCATTCATTCTTCTATACATTCTATCATTATAAAAATATTCTCTTACTCATTTATTCATCTACTCATCCATCCATTTTATCAATTGACCATTTTTACATTTGCACTTTTATACATCCACTCATCCATATATTTATCGTTTCCATCCATTCATGCTTTTAAACATTAATGAGTCCATTCATTTATCCATGTGTTCATTTGTTCATCCATTAGTTCACTCAATCATTCATTCATTTGTTCTGTTGCCATCTATTCATTCATTAAATTCTTTGTCCATTTTTATGCGCACACTCATCTTAATATTGACTGTTCCAACTTCTTTCTTTACCCTCGCCGCATTCTCAAGGTTCTCTCTATATCTAATCTCTCTCTCTCTCTCGCTCTCCCTCCCTCTCTGTCTCTCTCTCTCTCTCTCTCTCTGTAAATGACCTGATGAATTATTCAGTATTCAGTGCGTTTGAGTGACGGTTCCTGCTGTGGAACTGCAGATCAAAAACGAGAGCAAATGTGCTCAGACCCGGAGTCACAACCGCTAATCCATCATCAAACACGCTACATCACACAGGAAGTGACACATACGCATGAGAGGTGAGAGGGGCACAAAGAGGGTAACATCAGATAACAGACGATACACAAATCAATCAGAATCTCTTACTCCACCAGAACTACATCAGAACAGAGCTAATCTACATATGCTACGCTACACACTATTCTAGAGCAATACACTAGAACAGGAGATATCAGTCCATATACGCCCTCAATAAACGCTCCTATACGCTAGAACAGGAGATATCAGTCCATATACGCCCTCAATAAACGCTCCTATACACTAGAACAGGAGATATCAGTCCATAAACGCCCTCAATAAACGCTCCTATACGCTAGAACAGCAGATATCAGTCCATATACACCCTCAATAAACGCTCCTATACACTAGAACAGGAGATATCAGTCCAAAAACACCCTCAATAAACACTCCTATACGCTACAACAGGAGATATCAGTCCATATACACCCTCAATAAACGCTCCTATACGCTAGAACAGGAGATATCAGTCCATATACACCCTCAATAAACACTCCTATACACTAGAACAGGAGATATCAGTCCATAAACGCCCTCAATAAACGCTCCTATACACTAGAACAGGAGATATCAGTCCATAAACGGCCTCAATAAACGCTCCTATACGCTAGAACAGGAGATATCAGTCCATAAACGGCCTCAATAAACACTCCTATACGCTAGAACAGGAGATATCAGTCCATATACACCCTCAATAAACGCTCCTATACGCTACAACAGGAGATATCAGTCCATATACACCCTCAATAAACACTCCTATACACTAGAACAGGAGATATCAGTCCATATACACCCTCAATAAACACTCCTATACACTAGAACAGGAGATATCAGTCCATAAACGGCCTCAATAAACGCTCCTATACGCTAGAACAGGAGATATCAGGCTATAAACGGCCTCAATAAACACTCCTATACGCTAGAACAGGAGATATCAGTCCATATACACCCTCAATAAACGCTCCTATACGCTACAACAGGAGATATCAGTCCATATACACCCTCAATAAACGCTCCTATACGCTACAACAGGAGATATCAGTCCATAAACGGCCTCAATAAACGCTCCTATACGCTACAACAGGAGATATCAGTCGATATACACATATAAAGATGCCGGTATGTGAAGTTTTATTTATATAGCTGAATCCTCTTCAGTGGCTGCGAGTAAAGTCCCGGTTGCAGCGGTTCAGGATATTACTGTCCCTCTCTCTCTCCCTCTAAAGCAGAGTGTCCAATGCAGTGGTTTACAGTAGTACTGCCCACTCTGCATTTACTGAGCCGCAGACTAAGCCACTAAGCTCCTCCGGGGTGCTGACCACAAAGCCAGGTCCAATACTCGGCTCCGTCTCTTCCCAGTTTAATGGGCTTTATTGGCTGTAATGAGGAGAAAAGAGTCAATACAATAGTACTATAAATAGAACCTCACTACAGATATCAATGGGTGTAGAACAAACGACAAACAATGAAGAACTACACAGAGTCTCTCGGTGTCTCTCTGACTTCTCCCAACAGCTGACAGACATTAAGCCTTACGATGCTGTGAATCACCAGGATTTTATGAACAGCAGAACGACGACCTCATTAAAGACTTAAAATAAATCAGAAGTGTCTGCTTCCTGAAACTCCGACACAGCTCCGAAAGACAGGACCAGCATTCGCACACAAGCAGAACCAGATTTACAGGCTCTGAAGGGCGTGTTTAATATTTTGTCTGGTCCATTTGCACCCTGCTACCAGCTTGTCTGTCCATACACACCCTCATAAACGCGGTGAGCCTATACACTAGAACAGGAGATATTGGAAGTCCATACAACACCCTCAATAAACACTCCTCTATACGCTAGAACATTTATCAGTCCATAAACGCCCTCAATAAACGCTCCTATACGCTAGAACAGGAGATATCAGTCCATAAACGCCCTCAATAAACACTCCTATACGCTAGAACAGGAGATATCAGTCCATAAACGCCCTCAATAAACGCTCCTATATGCTAGAACAGGAGATATCAGTCCATAAACGCCCTCAATAAACGCTCCTATACGCTAGAACAGGAGATATCAGTCCATAAACGCCCTCAATAAACGCTCCTATACGCTAGAACAGGAGATATCAGTCCATAAACTCCCTCAATAAACGCTCCTATACACTAGAACAGGAGATATCAGTCCATAAACGCCCTCAATAAACGCTCCTATACGCTAGAACAGGAGATATCAGTCCATAAACGCCCTCAATAAACGCTCCTATACGCTAGAACAGGAGATATCAGTCCATAAACGCCCTCAATAAACGCTCCTATACACTAGAACAGGAGATATCAGTCCATAAACGCCCTCAATAAACGCTCCTATACGCTAGAACAGGAGATATCAGTCCATAAACGCCCTCAATAAACGCTCCTATATGCTAGAACAGGAGATATCAGTCCATAAACGCCCTCAATAAACGCTCCTATATGCTAGAACAGGAGATATCAGTCCATAAACGCCCTCAATAAACGCTCCTATACGCTAGAACAGGAGATATCAGTCCATAAACGCCCTCAATAAACGCTCCTATAAACTAGAACAGGAGAGTCCAATCAGTGGTTTACAGTAGTAACTGCCCACTCTGCATTTATCAAAGCCGCAGACTAAGCCACTACGCTAGAACAGGAGATATCAGTCCATAAACGCCCCTCAATAAACGCTCCTATACGCTAGAACAGGAGATATCAGTCCATAAACGCCCTCAATAAACGCTCCTAGAGTCAATAACAGGAGATATCAGTCCATAAACGAACCTCAATACACGCTCCTATATGGGTGTAGAACAAACGACAAACAAGTGAATAAACGCCACAGAGTCTCTCGGTGTCGCTCTGACTAAAACTAGAACAGGAGATATCAGACCATAAACGCCCTCACGATGCTCCTGAATCTAGAACAGGAGATATCAGTCCATAAACGCCCTCAATAAACGCTCCTATACACTAAAACAGGAGATATCAGTCCATTTACCCCCTCAATAAACGCTCCTATACGCTAGAACAGGAGATATCAGTCCATTTACCCCCTCAATAAACTCTCCTACACGCTAGAACAGGAGATATCAGTCCATAAACGCCCTCAATAAACGCTCCTATACGCTAGAACAGGAGATATCAGTCCATAAACGCCCTCAATAAACGCTCCTATACGCTACAACAGGAGATATCAGTCCATAAACGCCCTCAATAAACGCTCCTATACGCTAGAACAGGAGATATCAGTCCATAAACGCCCTCAATAAACGCTCCTATACGCTAGAACAGGAGATATCAGTCCATACACGCCCTCAATAAACACTCCTATACGCTAGAACAGGAGATATCAGTCCATAAACGCCCTCAATAAACGCTCCTATACGCTAGAACAGGAGATATCAGTCCATAAACACCCTCAATAAACGCTCCTATACGCTAGAACAGGAGATATCAGTCCATAAACGCCCTCAATAAACGCTCCTATACGCTAGAACAGGAGATATCAGTCCATAAACGCCCTCAATAAACACTCCTATACGCTAGAACAGGAGATATCAGTCCATAAACGCCCTCAATAAACACTCCTATACGCTAGAACAGGAGATATCAGTCCATAAACACCCTCAATAAACGCTCCTATACGCTAGAACAGGAGATATCAGTCCATAAACGCCCTCAATAAACGCTCCTATACGCTAGAACAGGAGATATCAGTTCATAAACGCCCTCAATAAACGCTCCTATACGCTAGAACAGGAGATATCAGTCCATAAACACCCTCAGTAAACGCTCCTATACGCTAGAACAGGAGATATCAGTCCATAAACGCCCTCAATAAACGCTCCTATACGCTAGAACAGGAGATATCAGTCCATAAACGCCCTCAATAAACGCTCCTATACGCTAGAACAGGAGATATCAGTCCATAAACGCCCTCAATAAACGCTCCTATACGCTAGAACAGGAGATATCAGTCCATAAACGCCTCAATAAAAGCTCCTATCCACTAGAACAGGAGATATCAGTCCATAAACACCCTCAATAAACGCTCCTATACACTAGAACAGGAGATATCAGTCCATAAACGCCCTCAATAAACGCTCCTATACGCTAGAACAGGAGATATCAGTCCATAAACGCCCTCAATAAACGCTCCTATACGCTAGAACAGGAGATATCAGTCCATAAACGCCCTCAATAAACGCTCCTATACGCTAGAACAGGAGATATCAGTCCATAAACGCCCTCAATAAACGCTCCTATACACTAGAACAGGAGATATCAGTCCATAAACGCCCTCAATAAACGCTCCTATACGCTAGAACAGGAGATATCAGTCCATAAACGCCCTCAATAAACGCTCCTATACGCTAGAACAGGAGATATCAGTCCATAAACGCCCTCAATAAACGCTCCTATACGCTAGAACAGGAGATATCAGTCCATAAACGCCCTCAATAAACGCTCCTATACGCTAGAACAGGAGATATCAGTCCATAAACGCCCTCAATAAACGCTCCTATACACTAGAACAGGAGATATCAGTCCATAAACGCCCTCAATAAACACTCCTATACACTAGAACAGGAGATATCAGTCCATAAACACCCTCAATAAACACTCCTATACGCTAGAACAGGAGATATCAGTCCATAAACACGCCCTCAATAAACGCTCCTATACGCTAGAACAGGAGATATCAGTCCATAAACGCCCTCAATAAACGCTCCTATACGCTAGAACAGGAGATATCAGTCCATAAACGCCCTCAATAAAAGCTCCTATACACTAGAACAGGAGATATCAGTCCATAAACGCCCTCAATAAACGCTCCTATACGCTAGAACAGGAGATATCAGTCCATAAACACCCTCAATAAACACTCCTATACGCTAGAACAGGAGATATCAGTCCATAAACGCCCTCAATAAACGCTCCTATACGCTAGAACAGGAGATATCAGTCCATAAACACCCTCAATAAACGCTCCTATACGCTAGAACAGGAGATATCAGTCCATAAACGCCCTCAATAAACGCTCCTATACACTAGAACAGGAGATATCAGTCCATAAACGCCCT
>JAMWET010003935.1:45000-85000 GCA_024036415.1 Prochilodus magdalenae | reverse complement strand
AGCATTAAAGAGCCCGTATCACTGGAACATTAAAGGGCCCATATCACTGGAACATTAAAGGGCCCGTATCACTGGAACATTAAAGGGGCCGTATCACTGCAGCATTGAAAAGCCTGTATCACTGAAGCATTAAAGGGCCCGTATCACTGGAACATAAAAGGCCCCGTAACACTGAAACATTAAAGGGCCCATATCACTGGAACATAAAAGGCCCCGTATCACTGGAACATTAAAGGGCCTGTATCACTGGAACATTAAAGGGCCCGTATCACTTGAACATTAAAGGGCCCGTAACACTGAAACATTAAAGGGCCCGTAACACTGAAACATTAAAGGGCCCGTATCACTGGAACATTAAAGGGCCCGTATCACTGGAACATTAAAGGGCCCGTATCACTTGAACATTAAAGGGGCCGTATGACTAAAGCATTGAAAAGCCTGTATCACTGAAGCATTAAAGAGCCCGTATCACTGGAACATTAAAGGGCCCATATCACTGGAACATTAAAGGGCCCGTATCACTGGAACATTAAAGGGGCCGTATCACTGCAGCATTGAAAAGCCTGTATCACTGAAGCATTAAAGGGCCCGTATCACTGGAACATAAAAGGCCCCGTAACACTGAAACATTAAAGGGCCCATATCACTGGAACATAAAAGGCCCCGTATCACTGGAACATTAAAGGGCCTGTATCACTGGAACATTAAAGGGCCCGTATCACTTGAACATTAAAGGGGCCGTATCACTGCAGCATTGAAAAGCCTGTATCACTGAAGCATTAAAGGGCCCGTATCACTGGAACATAAAAGGCCCCGTAACACTGAAACATTAAAGGGCCCATATCACTGGAACATTAAAGGGCCCGTATCACTGGAACATTAAAGAGCCCGTATCACTGGAACATTAAAGGGCCCGTATCACTGGAACATTAAAGAGCCCGTATCACTGGAACATTAAAGAGCCCGTATCACTGGAACATTAAAGAGCCCGTATCACTGGAACATTAAAGAGCCCGTATCACTGGAACATTAAAGAGCCCGTATCACTGGAACATTAAAGAGCCCGTATCACTGGAACATTAAAGGGCCCCGTAACACTGAAACATTAAAGGGCCCATATCACAGAAACATTAAAGAGCCCGTATCACAGAAACATTAAAGGGCCCGTATCACTGGAACATTAAAGGGCCCATATCACTGAAACATTAAAGGGCCCGTATCACTGGAACATTAAAGAGCCCATATCACTGGAACATTAAAGGGCCCGTATCACTGAAGCATTAAAGGGCCCGTATCACTGGAACATTAAAGGGCCCGTATCACTGAAGCATTAAAGGGCCCGTATCACTAGAACACTAAAGATCCTGTATCACTAAAACATTAAAGGGCCCGTTTCAGAGAAACATTAAAGAGCCCATATCACCAAAACATTAAATGGCCCGTATCACTGAAACATTAAAGGGCCCGTATCACTGAAGCATTAAAGACAGCGTCCTGTGGGGCAGCGTCCTGTGGGGCAGCGTCCTGTGGGCAGTGTCCTGTGGGCAGTGTCCTGTGGGGCAGCGTCCTGTGCCCACTGATGAAGGACTAGAGGATGACCAACACTGCACTGTGCAGCAGCAGATGAGCTATCGTCTCTGACTGTCCATCTACAAGGTGGACCAGCAAGGTAGGAGTGTCTAATAGAGTGGACAGTGAGTGGACACAGTGTCTAAACACTCCAGCAGCACTGCTGTGTCTGATCCACTCACACCAGCACCACCCACACTAACACACCACCACCACGTCAGTGTCCCTGCAGTGCTGAGAATGATCCACCACCCACATCATACCTGCTCTGTGGTGGTCCTGTGGGGGTCCTGCCCATTGAAGAACAGGGTAATACAGTACACAGAGAAACAGATGGACTACAGTCTGGACCTGCACACCTACAGAGTGTCCTGTATGGTCAGTGGAGCTGGTAGAGTGGACTCTGAGTGTAGATATAAAGAGGTGGATGTAAAGTTATGCCTGATCGGTGTATGAACGGCCTGCCGTGATTTATATCCTCTCAGCGTAGCTAAGAGAAGCACTGAGAGCTGTTACCGTTGGGCTGTTCTCTCGCTGCCTCTGACCTTGCAGAGTTTCTTGTTTACTCTGGTATTGATCGGACCGGAATGTTCCCGAGAAGTCTCGGAGCTGCAACTGGAAGGCCCGCAACTCGGAAGCTCGATGCTGAAGAACCAAAATGAGTAGAACTGTCTTTAGAACAATCCAGCCCCACTAAAAAGTTTGGAGACACTGATACAGATTCATGGAGGGACCATCAAGCGGGGTGGCCAAGACCCAGCGGTGGTGTTGTGAGGTCACAGAGGAAGTAACACACTGACTGAGGGAAGCTAATCCAGTAGCATCTCCACACAGCTCTGCTAACAGGGACAGAGCAGTATTAGTGAAGTTGGTATTAGCTTAGCTAGCATGCTATTAGCTTTGCTAAGCTTTACTGACGCAGGTGCTAACTCTTCAAACCTGAGGTCAGAAAGTCGAGCTGCTAGTGTTAGAGGAACTGAAAGCTTACGCTAGCAGGCTCCTCTCGCCTAGCTAACTAGCAGTTAGCATAGCTAATGAGATCCGATACAGGTCCGATATGCTTAATCGGTGCTCTGCTATCACAACCACAGATAATAGAAATGTAGAACACTTGAAGCAACGTGGTGTGATGTGTGCTGGAACGACAGAAAGCCGAGATCTAGCCTGTTCTGTAGCGTTAGCAGCTGTAGCTTGCTAGGCTAAGCTAACATGAGCGTATGGTGCTTTCCACTGCATAACAGGGTGGGTTCTAGCGAACTGATGGTTAAGAAAATCACCCATTTAACCAGATAAAGTCTCTGAGATACGTGAGCACAAATTCCAGTACCTGGTGTTAGCATGTTAGCGTGTTTTCCTCGCCTAATACTGCCAACTACAGATGTAGCCATGAATGTTTTACGCTTCTTGTTCCTCCGTCATGTGGATTAATGCTGTATACTGGTCCTCATACACACGTAAGGTCAGGAATTGCCTCAGGTGTTGGTCAGTGGTAATGTCTGGGGATTTTGGAGCTGCTAACCTGCTGGGCGATGCTAATGCTAGTGGAGCTAGCTGATTAGCAGTTCAGCCCAATGCAGTACACACATTTAGAGGGTAAAGAATCTGATTGGAGTGGAGGACAGGATTGGACGTGCTTTGCTGTGGTGCTGTGTGGATGTTAGCCTGTTAGCAGCTAGCCAATCTCTTATGTGGTTCTCTTCAGTATCTCCTGGTTCTGATTAGCAGCCCAGCAAATGGAAAAGGAACCATTACCGGTCCAATGATACCATACCAGCATGGTTTGGCCTACGCTAGGGGGAACTAGCATGCAAGCCGACAGGTGGGCAGGTGAGGGAACAGTGAACAGGTACCAGGACGGAACCTCGGCCTGCTACTGTAGGCATGTCTTTAGCAGCTGAGCAGACCCAAACGGGCCCGGTTCTCCGACGGTGCGCCACAGGGGTTGTAAAAAGGAAGACGGGAGCGTCTCTCCCAAACAGCCGGTATTAAATCTGGGACTCAGACCGCAGCCTGGACTCCGCTGGTTTAGACTGGAGTGGACTTTACAGCTCCTCATATAAACCCCAGCTTTATGGGTTACTGTAGGAGCCGGCGGGACGCCCTGACGACCCCCTCCCAAAACTCAGAATCAAAATCAGAGGAGGAGCGCTGCAACCAAACCAACACTGGAACAAACAGAACTGACTTCACACACAAGTTACACTGCGGATTAGAAGCAGGAGAGCAGCGGCGGTGTCTGGACAGACGGCGGTGTCTCCGCTGCATTAGCAGATTATCGTTAGCGGACGTCATCAAACAATAAACCATGGGCTGTGACGATGTATCACCTTCTGGGTCTCAAAATCTGACCAGTTTTATGGATATCAAATTTATTGGAATTTCATTCTGGATGTTGTTATAGAAACATCATTCTGGATACTACTAAAACTTTATTGTGGATATTTATTTTATTAAAACTACATTGTAAATGTTGATTTAATAAAAAAAAAATTCTGGGTGTTCATTTTATAAGAACCTTATTTTAGATATTTATTTTACTAGAACTTCATTCTGGATGTTTTTTAATTTTAAGAATTGTTGGGATGTCATTTTATTAGAAAATTTATTTTACTAGAACTTTATTGTGGATGTTAAATAAATTTTTAATTCTGCATGTTAATTTTATTAGAACTTCATTCTAAATAGTAATTTAATCAATTTTTTGTGGATGTAAAATTAATAAAAAATTTATTCTGGACTTTAATTAAAAAAAAAATTTAACTTAAAAAAAAAATTTCAACTTTATTCTGGGTGTTAATTTAATTAAATTTTAATTCTGGGTGTTAATTTAATTAAATTTTAATTATGGGTGTTAATTTAATTACATTTTAATTCTGGGTGTTAATTTAATTAAATTTTAATTCTGGGTGTTAATTTTATAAAAATTTTATTCTGGGTGTTAATTTAATTACATTTTAATTGCGGGTGTTAATTTTATTAGAACTTTATTTTAAGTGTTCTGTAGCTTTTTCAGTCATTCTTCTGGACACATGACTGATTCCAAACACTGGAATGTGATTCCAAACATTTGATCAGTGAATCTGAACTTAAAAATTGATTCTCTGACTGAATTCTGACTGAATTCCAGCTATGTTTCTGAAATTTCAGATCTGATTGGAAATCTTTGGCTCGTGTTTTATTTCTCCCTGTTATTCGACTCACCGGATTCCCCCTGATGATCGTGTGCCTGTTGTTTCCATCATAATCCACAACTTCAATGACGTCCAGGTACGTGTCGGCCCAGTACACGAGTTTCCTGATCAGATCGAGGGTCAGCGCGGTGGGCTGCTCCATCCCGCTCTCCACAATCCGGCTCCGCTCAGATCCATCCAGACTACAGCGCTCCAGTTTAGCCACGCTTCCGTAATCCGAGAAAAACAGCTTCCTGGGGAAGAAGAACCGGAACAACTGAGCATGATTCTTTGGGGAAAGACTCAGTACACCTGATTTCATTCTTCCACCACTGCTACACCTCCTTTCAGACCCATAGCGCTGAGGCGCCTCCTCGTGGTGGACGTGCTTTGCTCAGCACCGTAGATCAAATTTCAGAACTTCTATTAAAAACACCATTCGGTGCCTCTCTAACTGTACCCCAGCGAGGTGGAGAGGGGTTTCCGATAAAGTGGCCGGCATTTTAAAGCTACTTTAATTCCTCCATGTTTGACCAGGGTAAAGGCTCAGCTCAGCAGAAAGCAGTCAGGGCTCGAGTCACAAGTATGTCCTCCCAGCAAGGAGACTGCGTGAGACGCTTAATCCACACTGTGTCCACAGACTGATGGCCACAGAAGTGAAGTGGGCTACGGCTGCAGACACCGGATCTACAGTCACTGCCGAGTGAGGTAACGCAGCACCCACCTCAATAAAACTCTGCACTGCTACTGATCATCCATTCACGCCTGAAACAACGTGAGGCACAGGTCATTTTCAACGGCAACATGCAAACACATTGTATAGAGGCAGAGTGCAAAACCAAATCAACATTTCAGAAAACAAAATTACAAAAATAAAACAAATTTTTAAAAATTTAAACAAAAATTTACAAACAAAAATAATTTACATTCAAGAAAACAAAATTACAAAAATAAAAACAAATTTACAAAAAAAAATTTACATTCAAGAAATCAAAATGACAAAAATAAAACAAATTAAAAAAATTTTAAAACAAAAATTTACAAACAAAAAAAATTTACATTCAAGAAAACAAAATTACAAAAATAAAAACAAATTTACAAAAAAATTTACATTCAAGAAAACAAAATTTCAAAAATAAAACAAATTAAAAAAAATTTAAACAAAAATTTACAAAAAAAAATTTACATTCGAGAAAACAAAATACAAAAATTAAACAAATTGAAAAAAATTTTAAACAAAAATTTACAAACAAAAAAAATTTACATTCAAGAAAACAAAATTACAAAAGTAAAACATATTTACAAGACGTGAAACTCTTTTACCAGTACCAAAACACTTTTACAAACTGTGAATTCTGGTGTAAAGGGCGGGTCTAACACACAGGAAGTGCTTGTTGTGTACTTGTCAGTCAGAATATTGGCGGTGGTAGAGTGGGTGGAGTGGTTCAGACGTCGCCTGTTCGTCTCTGCCTTCCACTCACTTTACCACAACCAAGCACTCAAGTTCACAACAAGCACTTCCTGTGTGTTAGACCCGCCCTTTACCTCAGAAGTCCCAGCTTGTAAAAGTGTTTCCTGTCTTGTAAATTTGTTTTTGCTTTTATAAATTTAGTTTTCCTGGATGTAATTTTTGTTTTTGTAAATTTGTTTCTGAAAGGTTAAGTTGTTTTGCATTAGCAAACAATAGCATTGTGTTACCCTGGCGTCAAGTAACTTCCCTGGCACAGTTCCGAGGAGAATTCCCTGTAGACTGGGATTGTATCCACTGCTGGTAGACCCGTACGACCGTACGCTTCCACACACCTGCAGATTCAGCTACTTCCTCCACACTATGGTCTTTGGCCACGCCCACATGCAGTCCCTCCTTTTAGCCAATCATTAACATCTGCTCTGGAGCGTTTACCACACATGGAACGAGACATTCCCTGCACTGTAGCCCCTCTTCCCAATCTACGGATCCCGTCACTCTCACCCCACAGGGATTTATAGACCCCATCATCCTTGTGCAGCGCCACCTGGAGGAGCCTGAAGGTACTACCACCTTTGTAGACTGTAAATTGTTCCCAGTTGGTTATGTCATGTCGGTGTGGTTCAGGTGTGGTCCTAATTGTTGGGGACTCACCTTGCTTAAACACAGACTGGGACTGGACTCACCCCATGACTGGATCCAGGCCGATTCCCCTGGGGTTCTGAATGTCCAGCTCCACGATGGTAACGCAGGCGTCCGCCTTTTCGCTGCACGCGAATATCCGATCGCTCACTCGGTCCGCAAAGTAGAAGTTCCCGGTGAGCCAGTCTACGGCCATGTGTTCCACGTCTGAGGTCGAGGGGAAGAAGAAGACAGGGATGAACTACAGCAGATCTCAGAGAGCAGATACATATTTATAAAGGACAAGGGCACTGCAGCAGTTTTTAGGACATGGAGTTCAGCTCTGGTGCACAGCCCTGATTGAAAATTCCAGTCAGCCATTGGAGGAAATTAATGATTGGAAAGTTTGCACAAGCTGTTCTCCCACGCACACACACACACGGGCGAAAATTCCCGGCCCGGGTGCCAGTCTGCCGTGAAGCCTGAGAAATCTGCACTTCCTCCGGTTTACGAGCGCCGCGTTACGAGGCTGGACGTGCGGGTTGTATCTATGATCCCTGACGTACGAGCCTTAATTAACGACCCTTGACTTAACGAGCCTTATTCCCAATCTTGGACGTGCTGTCAATTTGGGCAGCCATTCAAAACAGGGCAAGAACTGCCTATTAATGCTAATTAGCATGGACCCTGCTGGGCGCTCGTACCCCCGCTTCCACGCTGTAGACCACCAGTGCCAGCTGTGAGCCACCCGTATAACTCCCCAATTACACACATGCACGTCCCCATTCTCTGTAAGTGCCGCCTTGCGCCCTCCAAGACGCCGTTATCACCAGCGCTAGCAATTTTACACCAACTATTTCTGGTTTCTGGGTGGAGGAACGGGGGAAAGTGGAGACTGTAGACATTCCATTGTTTCTGCATGTATCTGAGAGGTGTGGGAGTGCGGGTGTGTTGGGAAGGAGGATAAAGGAGACCAGGATCAATAACTGATGATAAATTTAGACTGATATGATCAATATTTATTGAGCTACACATACAGAAGTCTGTCTCTCAGTATGGCGGTGTTGGGCGGCCATGTTTTTGAGGTGTGTAGAGGGTCCTAGGAGTGCGGTGATGGTCCATCCCAATGCAGCTTTAAAGGATCCTCACCAGTTCAATGCGATGGTGACGGTAGGGGTGGAGGTGATATGATCACCAGGTTTTCTTGAGCGTGTGGCAACATACAGAAGTCTGTCATCTCAGTGCCTGGACCGTACTGGTGCCTCCACACAACAGGTTTCGTTAGGCTTCTCCACAAGACTAAAGCGGGACTCGTCACTGAAGATGACCCGATGCCATTGCTGAGTCACTCCATGACAGTCTGGTACGACACTCCACTGGCAGTCTTTGGAGTTGACGTATCCGTGGTGTTAAGGACAGTTCCTGGCAGTGCTCTGTGGTGCAGGTAGGGGGTGCGTGGTGCAGAAGACTGACGATGGTGCTGCACGAACGTGTTGGACTCACACAAGGACTGTTCATCTTTGGTGCATGGTCAGTACCACGCACGGTCCCTATGGACCACACAACTGATTCCGGTTGGGTGTATTCGCCCTCAACATTGTGTGACTAAAAAGCGCGAGGGGCAGTCTGTCAGGTGAAGGATGACCCTGCTGCCATTAACTGAAGTCACACTCCATACAAGTCTGGTACGAACACCATTTACAGAAGCCTGCCACACCCACTTGCCCCACACGCGACCCGCGCCGGCCATCCTGGCTCAACCTCCCTAATCATACACCTCGCCTGTAATCCACGTCGCCTTAAGCCCTCGAGCCTAGCGCTCCGAAGCCTAGCCAGACGCTCCGGGTACTTCATTAAAGCTCCTTGTGGATTCTCAATGCGGCGCCAAATGGGCATTCAGAGAGCTTGTGATAGCGCTGCCTAGGTGTTACTCCCCAACAACCTGAATAACGAGGTCTGCACACACGGACCCCCAGACCGGGGAACACCTCAAAGCCTGTGGCACACGAAACGGCCCGACGCTCAGCGTATCAGGACACAGTTTATCACGACCAGGACATGAACCGTCTTACTGTCCAGCGCCGGAGCGCCGCCTCAGGTGTCTTTGTCTCAGCTAGCAGCATTTGGAGTAGTTAACTGTCTTTGCCTTAGCTAACCTCAGCTAGCTGTCTTCGCCTCACTTAGCCATTTTTGCCTTAGCTAGCTATCTTTGCCTCAGTTATCTGTCTTTGCCCCAGTTAGCTGCTTTTGCTTTAGCTAGCTGGCTTTGACTTAGCTAGTCATTGCCATAGCTAGCTGTCTTTGCCTCAGTTTTCTCTTTTGCCTTAGCTAGCTGTCTTTGCCTCAGTTATCTGTCTTTGCCTCAGTTATCTCTCTTGCCTTAGCTAGCTGTCTTTGTCCTAGTTAGCTGTTTTTGCCTCAGTTATCTGTCTTTGCCTCAGTTATCTGTCATTGCCTTAGCTAGCTGTCTTTGCCTCAGTTATCTGTCTTTGCCTCAGTTATCTGTTATTGCCTTAGCTAGCTGTCTTTGCCTCAGTTATCTGTCATTGCCTTAGCTAGCTGTTTTTGCCTCAATTATCTGTCTTTGCCTCAGTTATCTGTTATTGCCTTAGCTAGCTGTCTTTGCCTCAGTTATCTGTCATTGCCTTAGCTAGCTGTTTTTGCCTCAATTATCTGTCTTTGCCTCAGTTATCTGTTATTGCCTTAGCTAGCTGTCTTTGCCTCAGTTATCTGTCATTGCCTTAGCTAGCTGTCTTTGCCTCAGTTAGCTGTTATTGCTTTAGCTAGCTGGCTTTGACTTAGCTAGCTGTCTTTGCCTCAGTTAGCTGTCTTTGCCTCAGTTATCTCTCTTGCCTTAGCCTCCTATCTTTGCCTCAGTTAGCTGTCATTGCTTTAGTTAGCTGTCTTTGCCTCAGTTATCTGTCCTTGTCCTTGTTAGCTGTCTTTGTCATAGCTAGCTGTCTTTGCCTTAGCCAGCTGTTTGTCTTATCTTTGTCAACCCCTCTCTACCTGTTAAGGTGTAGCTGAGGGTGTTGCTATACAAGTTGGCTGGTACATTTAGCAGTTAGCAGTTGTTGCTACGTTGATGCTATATAATCCAAGCTGGTTGGTAAGGTGTAGCCAGTACCACCTCAGTCCCAAACATGGACATTTGTACTAAAAAGTGGAATTACTCCAACCGAGTTGGTGCTAAGGCACGCACGTCGCTCGATAACAGCGCCGTGTACCACCAGGTACCACCAGGTCCAGCCAGCCACATTCAGGTTTAAGGGTCTGCAGGGTTCAAGCCAAGCCGCCTGTGCAGAACCGCCTAATAAAGGCCATTAATAGTAATCAACCCGCCGGGGACTAACATCCCTGCTCTAATGTAGCCCACCACTGTCCCCCCGCCGGTTACACACATTCCCTTCTCAGTTCCCCTAAACGCGCTGTCTTAGCCCTCATTCCGCTTCAGTGGCATCATTCGCTCTTCCACTTTCCTCCCGCATCACTTCATAAACTAAATCACTCTCCATCGCGGTCGCACCTTACAAGAGCCCGCCAGTGAAGAGCATCTGCTCGCTCCTCTGGCGAATGGGCTGATAATTAGATGGAGCTGACCCCTCTGACATTAAAACCCCTCAATTACCACCAGATTAAACACTTCATAAAACAAAACGGCTGAGGCCGAAGTCGCACTCTTGAAAGTACCGGGAGCCCTAATGAGCTTTCCGACATGGAGAGCAGACAAAACATGGACAATAAACACTCAGTAAAAGACAGACGGCAATAAAACACACGCTTGCGTCATTCGCGCGGCCCGAGCAGATGTGCGTACTCACGCTGGAGGTTCTGCCCTATCCTGATCTGCCGCTTCTCTGAAACTCCCTTCAGTTTGGTCAGTTTGGCGCACCACAGCTGACCTGAGGATCTGGACGTCTGAAGCCAGCACACTGTCTCGTCTCTGTGAATGAAGTCCAGCGCCTGGGTGCCGTTGGTGTCCGCTGACTTTAGTCCTGGCACCGACGACCCATTTATATGTGTGAGTGATATAGAATTCAGATTCGCCGTGAGTAGCAACGGCGGTCGATCCCCAGGATCTAGAAACTTGGAAGAAAGAGAGAGTCCGAACTCCTATCAGGGTGTGTATCTGAGTTTGCCAAGTAATGGTGATGATATCTGCTTATAATTAGGATCGTACTGACACAGGTGACATGCATGGTGTCGAGCCAATCAGCTCTCAGTAGCAGTAATGCTAACGCAGCATCCAGCATCTCCGTAAAGCAAGTAGTGAGCGACATCCAATCAGTCATCAGCTATCAGTAACGCTAACCAAGTCAGCACTCAGGTAGTCACTACATGCTAACCAGATCAGATCTCAGTATGCAGTAAGTGCTAGTACTAATCAGCATCTCTGTAAGCATGGTACAATGCCTCAAAAACACCAGTCAGCTCTCAGTACTGCAGTAAGGTGCTAACCACTCCAGCTCTCCATATAGCAGTAATGCTAACCAATCGCTCTCAGTATTAAACCATGCGCTCCACCAATCAGCTCACTCAGTAGCAAGTAATGCTTACCAATCACTCTCTGCTTAGCGTAATGCTAACCATGTGCAGCTCTCAGAGTAGCAGTAATGCTAACCAGTCAGACTAGCAGGTAAAGCAGTTAATTGCGCTACTCAGTCACTCCACAGCCTGCAGTAATGCTACCCAATCAGCTCTCAGTAGCATAATGCTAACCAGTTCAGTACAGCACAAGTCAGTAGCAGTGATTCTAACCAATCAGCTCTCAGTAGCAGTATGCTAACCAGTCATGGTCTCAGTAGCATAATGCTAACCAATTAGCAATGAGTCGCAGTGTAGCTAACCAGTCAGCTCTCAGTAGCCGTAACGTGCTTAACCAGTCCATGCACTCCTCAGTAGTCAATAGTATTGCTAACCAATCAGCTCTCAGGTAGTTTTACCTTAGTTTTATGCTAACCACATTCAGCTCTCAGTAGTTAGAGCGAGTTAATCTCTCTAAACCAATTCCAGCTCTCAGTAGGCGTTCTATGCTAATCAATCAGCTACTCAGCTAACGGAGGATTATGCTTAAAAGTCCTTTTATGTCATTTAACTGTTAGCGCTTTTAAAAAGTAATCAGAGATTAAGTTTAAGCGTTAATAGAACCAATCAGGTCTCAGTAGCAGTAATGCTAACCATCAGCAGAAATCCCAAGTAGCAGTACACGCTAACCAATTAGCAAGGCAGGAGTTAGTAAGTGCTAGAGGGATCAGCACTCATAAATAGCAGTTTATGCTGGTGTAAATCGCAAGTCAGTTAGCAGTAATGGTAAGGGAATGCGGTAGTATCATCAGTAGCAGTAATGCTAAACCAGTCGGCTTTTATTAGTAATGTATCCTTAACCAATCAGCTCCGCAGGCTTCGCAGTAAGCTAGTTGGGTTTAGCAGTTACAAGTAAGTTAGTAATCGCCTAAACCTATGTGCAGCACGTCCAGTGGTAGGAGCGTTGGACATTGCTATAACCCTATGTCAGCGCTCTCAGTAGCGAGTTTTGAGTTCTGCGTAACCCAATTCAGCTTCTCTCAGGGCTCTAGCACAGCTATAATGCTTAACACACTGTTCCCATGCTACCCTCCACGTTCAGCAGTGATCGCTAACCGAATCAGCTTGGCCCTCGATGCGACGCAACATAGGCGTAGTAATTTGGCTAAACCAGTCAGGTCTCAGTAGCTGAGCTCATGGTAATGCTAACCAATTAGCAATGAGTAGCAGTAGTGCTAACCAATCAGCTCTCAGTAGCAGTAACGCTAACCAGTCAGCACTCAGTAGCAATAATGCTAACCAATCAGCTCTCAGTAGCAGTAATGCTAACCAATCAGCTCTCAGTAGCAGTAATGCTAACCAATCAGCTCTCAGTAGTAGTAATGCTAATCAATCAGCACTCAGCACTAGTTATGCTAACCAGTCAGCTCTCAGTCATAGTTATGCTAACTAATCAGCATGCAGTAGCAGTAATGGTAACCAATCAGGTCTCAGTAGCAGTAATGCTAACCAATCAGCACTCAGTAGCAGTAACGCTAACCAATTAGCACTCAGTAGCAGTAATGCTAACTAATCAGCACTCAGTAGCAGTAATGCTAACCAATCAGCACTCAGTAGCAGTAATGGTAACCAATCAGCTCTCAGTAGCAGTAATGCTAACCAGTTAGTAAGTTTGCTACTTCATTAGTAGCCTGTAATGCTAACCATTTAGCTCTCAGTAGCAGTAACGCTAACCAATTAGCTCTCAGTAGGCAGTAACGCTAACCAGTCAGCTCTCAGTAGCAGTAATGCTAACCAGTCAGCTCTCAGTAGCAGTAATGCTAACCAGTCAGCACTCAGTAGCAGTAATGCTAACCAATCAGCTCTCAGTAGCAGTAATACTAACCAGTCAGCACTTAGTAGCAGTAATGCTAACCAATCAGCACTCAGTAGCAGTTATATTAACCAGTCAGCACTCAGATTATGACATTACAGTTATGATGGAGGACAGGAACATAAACAGACCTGTGTTTTTATCGTTTAATAAATAAACTGACTGAATGTGGGTAAAGTCTCTAACGACAGATCAGCAGAGCAGCTGTCAGCACCTTCTAAAGGTGCCAGGAGCCCATAAACTGTCTGATGACTTCCAAACCCAATTTAGAGGAGTGATCAATGTTGACATAAGCCTCTTCCATCAGTGAACGCTTCCCTTCTGTTTTTTTAGGGTCCCTTGTTTTTAATGAAGACGCAGATCCAGACGTAATTAATTAGGTATTAATTCCAGCCGCTGATAGCCAGGCTCCGTCAGTGTGAATGAAGTCCTGATTGACTCTTCATTAAGCCCGGCCCTGTTTATCTCTCATCTCCAGGCTTTGGCATGCCGACGGCCATTTGCATGTTGATGATGTTAAGCGTAACTGACAGCTCTAAAAGACGGGCGGCAGAGCCGACGGTGTTAATAAGCTCGAGGCGGTGCTCGAACGGGGCGGACCTCACTCCGTCGCTCCAGGCTTCCGTTAGAAATTGACACCTGTGGCCCTGCCAAATAATGACCACCTCGGGGCCTCCAACACATGCCTCAGTTTAACCTTACACGCAGGCCAATCCGAGATCTCCGACCTCTATCCAGACTATTCCACAAAGACGCCCGCTTTTACACAGTCTTTCCTGCACAGAATTCCACTAACTGGCCACTTTATTAGAAACACCCACCTTGTGCTTCCACTAACAGGCCACTTTATTAGAAACACCCACTCTGTGCTTCCACTAACTGGCCACTTTATTAGAAACACCCACCTTGTGCTTCCACTACCTGGCCACTTTATTAGAAACACCCACCTTGTGCCTCCACTACCTGGCCACTTTATTAGAAACACCCACCTTGTGCCTCCACTAACTGGCCACTTTATTGGAAACACCCACCTTGTACTTCCACTAACTGGCCACTTTATTGGAAACACCCACCTTGTACTTCCACTACCTGGCCACTTTATTAGAAACACCCACCTTGTACTTCCACTAACTGGCCACTTTATCGGAAACACCCACCTTGTACTTCCACTAACTGGCCACTTTATTGGAAACACCCTCCTTGTGCTTCCACTACCTGGCCACTTTATTAGAAACACCCACCTTGTACTTCCACTAACTGGCCACTTTATCGGAAACACCCACCTTGTACTTCCACTAACTGGCCACTTTATCGGAAACACCCACCTTGTGCTTCCACTAACTGGCCACTTTATTAGAAACACCCACCTTGTCCTTCCACTAACTGGCCACTTTATCAGAAACACCCACCTTGTGCTTCCACTAACTGGCCACTTTATTAGAAACACCCACCTTGTGCTTCCACTAACTGGCCACTTTATCAGAAACACCCACCTTGTGCTTCCACTAACTGGCCACTTTATCAGAAACACCTACCTTGTGCTTCCACTAACTGGCCACTTTATTAGAAACACCCACCTTGTGCTTCCACTAACTGGCCACTTTATCGGAAACACCCACCAAACACCCACCTTGTACTTCCACTAACTGGCCACTTTATTAGAAACACCCACCTTGTGCTTCCACTACCTGGCCACTTTATTAGAAACACCCACCTTGTGCTTCCACTACCTGGCCACTTTATTAGAAACACCCACCTTGTGCTTCCACTAACTGGCCACTTTATTGGAAACACCCACCTTGTACTTCCACTACCTGGCCACTTTATTAGAAACACCCACCTTGTGCTTCCACTAACTGGCCACTTTATCGGAAACACCCACCTTGTACTTCCACTAACTGGCCACTTTATTGGAAACACCCTCCTTGTGCTTCCACTAACTGGCCACTTTATTGGAAACACCCACCTTGTGCTTCCACTAACTGGCCACTTTATTAGAAACACCCACCTTGTGCTTCCACTAACTGGCCACTTTATTGGAAACACCCACCTTGTACTTCCACTAACTGGCCACTTTATCAGAAACACCCACCTTGTACTTCCACTAACTGGCCACTTTATTAGAAACACCCACCTTGTGCTTTCACTAACTGACCACTTTATCAGAAACACCCACCTTGTGCTTTCACTAACTGGCCACTTTATTAGAAACACCCACCTTGTGCTTCCACTAACTGGCCACTTTATTAGAAACACCCACCTTGTAATCCCACTAACTGGCCACTTTATCGGAAACACCCACCTTGTGCTTCCACTAACTGGCCACTTTATTGGAAACACCCACCTTGTGCTTCCACTAACTGGCCACTTTATCAGAAACACCCACCTTGTGCTTCCACTAACTGGCCACTTTATCGGAAACACCCACCTTGTGCTTCCACTAACTGGCCACTTTATCAGAAACACCAACCTTGTGCTTCCACTAACTGGCCACTTTATCAGAAACACCAACCTTGTGCTTCCACTAACTGGCCACTTTATTAGAAACACCCACCTTGTGCTTCCACTAACTGGCCACTTTATTAGAAACGCCCACCTTGTGCTTCCACTAACTGGCCACTTTATTAGAAACACCCACCTTGTACTTCCACTAACTGGCCACTTTATTAGAAACACCCACCTTGTGCCTCCACTAACTGGCCACTTTATTGGAAACACCCTCCTTGTGCTTCCACTAACTGGCCACTTTATTAGGAACACCCGCCTTGTGCTTCCCCTAACTGGCCACTTTATCGGAAACACCCACCTTGTGCCTTCACTAACTGGCCACTTTATTGGAAACACCCACCTTGTACTTCCACTAACTGGCCACTTTATTAGAAACACCCACCTTGTGCCTCCACTAACTGGCCACTTTATTGGAAACACCCTCCTTGTGCTTCCACTAACTGGCCACTTTATTAGAAACACCTCACATACTATAAACTGCTTGCGTACGTTTGCGGTTCAGGAAAGGCCGCGTCAGCATCTTTGAGCGGTATGTTGAAAAAGTGCTGCTGAACGGAGGTAGAAGCTCCCTCTGTTTCTTGCTGAGGTTAAAGCGGATGATGGATGGTCTCACCGGTTTCGGCTTTGCAGGACCTTCTGTTGGCCTGGAGGCTGAACCCATCTGCACAGCTGCACCTGTACGAGCCCAGCGTGTTCATGCAGATCTGACTACATGTCCCATAATCCCCACATTCGTCATGATCTGGAAGGGAAAGCAGAGGCCACCAGATGTAGCAGTAAAGGAACACGGAGATTCAGAAAACCTGCAGTCTGAGAGAAGGTCGAGGGCAGACGCTGAACTTCGTCACTCAGTGTTAATGAACATGTAAGTAACGTTTTCACCTATGAATTCCAGGTTTTCCAGGTTTTCCAGATTTTCCCATCATCAACATTCCATATACAACTCCGTGTAGACACATGTAGGGTCACTGGTGGTTCTAGATAGTAAATAAAATCTCTACATGGGTGCTGTAGACATGGAGACCCCTGGTTCCCATCACCACCACTGAACCATTCACCCACTTGCTTCTATTCTACCGAGCAGAGACCTGGCTGTTTGTGGAAGGAGGTCTTGCGCCACAGTTACAGCACCGGGGTAAAGTTTAAAGCGCTCCTTCAACGCGCTCCTACATGACCTAAATACACCGCGCTCCGTACGGGCTGCCATGTACACACAACTTATGAATATGTAAATGCGCTCTGTAATTGGGAGCAGGTGAGTGATGGGTAAACGAGCATGTAGGCAGGCTTTACCTTAGACGATATAGCGCAGAGAAACACCGATAAATAATGTTTATGGTACATAAAAACCACGCTACATCAAAACCTGCAGCCGAGGAAACGACTCCCTAATTAGAGCCGAAGACACGGAGCGCGTTTATGTACCGAGGAGGGAATCATTAAAGCGGAAGAAGGACAAACGAAGGACACGCGGATGTGAGTTCAATTCTAAAGGATCAATGGGTTCCCCCTAACCAATCTCATAAACATACGGCAGTTAGTGGCTCGAGATCACAGTGACCGCACCTGCAATAACCAGATATCACTACCGGCAATTAAGGGTCCATACCCTTCAAAACGGTAATCATGGCAACCGCTCCGCGGTCGGCTGCAGCTACGGCGATAGAAGTTATTGTTGATGGCAATGTTCAGTTTACCGTTTGAATGTTTCCTCCTTCCACCTTAAATGGTGCTCTAGTTATACTCTGGCACTCTGTCTACTTGTACAGCTTCCTGCTTGATTTCACCATTCCACCTTAAATGGTCCAGCAGTTATGTTCTGGGTCCTCTGTCTATTTTTCCAGCTTCCTGCTTGATTTCACCATTCCACCTTAAATGGTCCAGCAGTTATGTTCTGGCACATCAGTCTACCTGTCCAGCTTCTTCCTGGATTTCACCATTCCACCTTAAATGGTCCAGCAGTTATGTCCTGGGTCCTCTGTCTATTTTTCCAGCTTCCTGCTTGATTTCACCATTCCACCTTAAATGGTCCAGCAGTTATGTTCTGGCACATCAGTCTACCTGTCCAGCTTCTTGTTTGATTTCCCTGTTCCACCTTAAAAGGTGCAGTAGTTATGTCATGGCACCTCTGTCTACTTGTCCAGCTTCTTCCTTGATTTCACCATTCCACCTTAAATGGTGCAGTTGTTACACTCTGGCACCTCTGTCTACTTGTCCAGTTCTTCCTTGATTTCACCATTCCACCTTAAATGGTCCAGCAGTTATGTCCTGGGTCCTCTGTCTATTTTTCCAGCTTCCTGCTTGATTTCACCATTCCACCTTAAATGGTCCAGCAGTTATGTTCTGGCACATCAGTCTACCTGTCCAGCTTCTTGTTTGATTTCCCTGTTCCACCTTAAAAGGTGCAGTAGTTATGTCATGGCACCGCTGTCTACTTGCTCAGTTCTTCCTTGATTTCACCATTCCACCTTAAATGGTGCAGTTGTTACACTCTTGCACCTCAGTCTACCTGTACAGCTTCTTCCTTGATTTCACCATTCCACCTTAAATGGTCCAGCAGTTATGTCCTGGGTCCTCTGTCTATTTTTCCAGCTTCCTGCTTGATTTCACCATTCCACCTTAAATGGTCCAGCAGTTATGTTCTGGCACATCAGTCTACCTGTCCAGCTTCTTGTGATTGATTTCCCTGCCATTTAGCTAACCACCTTAAAAGGTGCAGTCAGTTTAGCACTGTCCATGGATCTAGAAAGTCCTTGTTTACCTCTGTTTATTTTTCCAGCTTCCTGCTTGATTTCACCATTCCACCTTAAATGGTCCAGCAGCTATGTTCTTGCACCTCAGTCTACCTGTCCAGCTTCTTGATGTGATGTTGTAGAAAGTTCCTGCCATCTGGCACTAGCTAACGCTAACAGCAGAGGTAATATACTGAGAGAATTAAAGGTTCTAGAAAGTTCTTGGTGTTTAGTACTAGCTAATGCTAACACTGAAGATGTAATGTTTTAGAAAGTTTTGTGCTAGCTAACGCTAACAGCTGAGGTAAAATATTAAGGGAGATATAATGATCTAGAAAGTTCTTGGTGTTTAGCACTAGCTAACGCTAACAGCTACGGGACTATACTAAGAGAATGAAAAGGTTCTAGGAAGTTCTTGGTGTTTAGTACTAGCTAACACTAAGATTGGAGATGTAATGTTCTGGAAAGTCCCTGGCATTTAGCACTAGCTGACGCTAACAACTGAGGTAATATATCAAGGGAGATATAATGATCTAGAAAGTTTATGGTGTTTAGCACTAGCTAACGCTAACAGCTAAGGGGATTTTCTAAGAGAATTAAACGGTTCTAGAAAGTTCTTGGTGTTTAGCACTAGCTAATGCTAACATTGAAGATGTAATGTTTTAGAAAGTTTTGCCCTTTTGCGCTAACTAACGCTAACAACTGAGGATATATATTAAGGGAGATATAATGATCTAGAAAGTTCTTGGTGTTTAGCACTAGCTAACGCTAACAGCTGAGGTAATATACTAAGAGATTTGAAAGGTTCTAGAAAGTTCTTGGTGTTTAGTACTAGCTAACACTAAGATTGGAGATGTAATGTTCTGGAAAGTCCCTGGCAATTAGCACTAGCTAACGCTAACAGCTGAGGTAAAATATTAAGGGAGATACAATGATCTAGAAAGTTCTTGGTGTTTAGCACTAGCTAACGCTAACAGCTAAGGTAATATACTAAGGGAGATGTAATGATCTAGAAAGTTAATGCTGTTTAGTACTAGCTAACGCCAACAGCTGAGGTAATATACTGAGAGAATCAAAAGGTTCTAGAAAGTTCTTGGTGTTTAGCACTAGCTAATGCTAACATCGAAGATGTAATGTTTTAGAAAGTTTTGCCCTTCTGCGCTAGCTAACGCTGATAACTGAGGATATATATTAAGGGAGATACAATGTTCTAGAAAGTTCTTGGTGTTTAGTACTAGCTAACGCTAACATTGAAGATGTAATACTTTAGAAAATTTTGCCCTTTAGCACTAACTAACGCTAACAGCTGAGGTAAAATATTTAGGGAGATGTAATGATCTAGAAAGTTCTTGGTGTTTAGCACCAGCTAACGCTAACAGCTGAGGTAATATACTAAGAGATTTGAAAGGTTCTAGAAAGTTCTTGGTGTTTAGCACTAGCTAATGCTAACATTGAAGATGTAATGTTTTAGAAAGTTTTGCCCTTTTATGCTAGCTAACGCTAACAACTGAGGTTATACATTAAGGGAGATATAATGTTCTAGAAAGTTCTTGGTGTTTAGCACTAGCTAACGCTAACAGCTAAGGTATATATATTAATGGAGATGTTCTATATATTAAAGGATATGCCGCTCTTTCATTTTATCCTGAAGACACCCTGATCTGGTCTTCCAGTAGGCTTGCCAATCATCTAACCGCCATTGAAATCCGGATGTTCCCAAACTTCCTCTGGTTGAACGAAGAAAGCAGAAGCGGTAATGGTGGGTCCAGAGGACATGCACGCCCAAAGAGGTGCAGTAAGCTCATCACTGTGCTGGGTTTGTATGCGGTACCTTGTATTGTGGTGTACTGTGAAGCACTTGGACCTGTTCTAGATAAAATCCCATATAAATATAGATTTATGATTGGGTCTGTCCGGAGTGCCCCTCAGTCCAGGCTGGACATATGCTCCCTATACGATTAGCATGGATGGGCGGGGCTAAACTTTATCAGCGTTTATGTACTGCGTATTTCTATTAAATAAAAAAAGGAGGGATGCTCCGTTTTCAAGATGCGCCCTTCACCTGGGAAGCCACTCCGTACCTCTGCAGGTTCTTCCGTCCTCCTGAAGTTCCATTCCGTTTCCACAGTAGCACGACGTTCCGGTTCGCGTCCTTGCACAGCCGAACTCGCAGTGGCGCTCGCTGCAGCTCTGCACCAGCTCTGGAACAGAAAGACAAGCGGCGGACGTTATAGAGATTTCCCCAGCTCAGCACACGCAGGCCTCCCAGATTTTTCCGCACACAGCACCGGAATAACATCTGGACACCCTACCCTACTTCATCAGCTCCACTGACCATATAGGAGCACCTGGTGAACCGTGGTCCATCTGCTTCTCTGTGTACACTGTTACCCTGTTCTCCTGGTCAGGACCCCCACAGGACCACCACAGAGCAGGTACTATGTGGGTGGTGGGGCGTTCTCAGCCCTGCCGGGACACTGACGTGGTGCTGGTGGCGTGTTAGTGTGTGTGGTACTTGTGTGAGTGAGTCAGACACAGCAAGGCTACCGACTCCCCTCCACCACGAGTGACCAGGAGCCGCGGCTGCAGATCCCAAACCCTCCACAAAGAGAACCGTCCCGGTTCACCAGCAGGTCGCGGGACCGTGAAGCCCATTCTCTCCCGGAGTCGCCCGCACGCGGCCTCGTTACGAGCGCATGACTCAGCGCTTTTTGGGGGGTAAGTGGCATTTAGAGCCTGTTTCCCTTTGATGCATTCTTCCGGGGTCCGCTCCCGCTCAAGGTTGCTGTCAATAGGAAGCCATAAAGCTCAGATTTAGAGCCCGCGCCGCGGGATCCGTCACCCTGGCGGCACTTAGCGCGCCGTAACGCTAATCTGTAAAGGTATCCCGGTTTATTCATCGATCCCGCGCTCAGGTGAAGAATGGGCGCGATCCGTGAAAGCAGCAGCGACGCGCGCCCGCCATCGACTGCGGTGCGTTTCATATCAATAAACAATTTGGTGCGGTTTTTCAGGTACAAGGTGACGGCAGGCGGGTCACCTTGCTGGCGGCGTCGCGCGAGCCGTGCTTTGTGTGTAGGAAGCCGAGGGTCATATAAAGCGGCTGTCTCAGCCTGTCTGGCACTTATTCTCCTGGAACACAGCAACACGTTCGCCTCCATCGCCAATCTGCACAAGTCCCCATGGTGGTAGTACCTTCAGCCTCCTACAGATGGCGCCACACGAAGTCTATAAAACCCTGTGGGGTGAGTGACTGGATTCGTAGACTGGGAAGAGGTGCTACAGTGCAGGGAATGTCTCGTTCCATGTGTGGACAACAGTCCAAGGCAGATGTTAATGACTGGCTAAAAGGAGGGACTGCATGTGGGCGTGGCCAAAGACCATAGTGTGAAGGAAGTAGCTGAATCTGCAGGTGTATGGAAGCGTACGGTCATACGGGTCTACCAGCAGTGGATACAATCCCAGCCTACAGGGAATTCTCCTCGGAATGGTGCCAGGGAAGGCCTCCACCAAATCTGGACCTACTGACCAACTCTTTGATGTGGCTACACCAGAACCTTGTCCAGTCCATGCGGAATCCGGTCCCAGCTGTTACTGGTGGTGTAGATGCTGGTACGGTTCAGTCACAGCGACTGTTTGAAGTAGGAACATTAAACAGGCGTACTAATCATTCGGGACGTCCTGTACCTTCACTGGAATGCTCCTGTTCCGTCGGAGGATCATCTGAGCGTGTCCCGAAGCCTGCCCTGTGTCCAGCTATCGCTTTAAGAGCTGCCGTAAGTGCCTGTCTCAGCCTGTCTCTCAGACTGGCAGTTATTCCACAAGAATGACAACACGCTCGCCTCCATCGCCGACACTCCGACCTTCTCCGTGAGCTCCGGCTTCAAGATGGATGTATTTTGATTGTGAGCTGTAGAGAACCCAATATAACACCATGTCCTACACGGTAGAGTAATAATGCAGACGGAAACAGAGAGACAGCGTAGAGGTGTGTCACGAGTAGGTCTATGCACTCAACTCACAGCTCCACCCAGAAGGAGGTGTGGGAGTGCGGTGGTGTTGGGAAGGAGTGACCAGGATCAATAACTGATGATAAGTTTAGACTGATATGATCAATATTTATTGAGCTACACATACAGAAGTCTGTCTCTCAGTATGGCGTTGGGCCGCCGTGTTCGCTAACCCAACACGCCAGACGTCTCGGTATGGAGCTGTAGAGGTTCCTGATGGTGCCCTGTGATAATCCATCCCATGCAGCTTGAACATCCTCACACAGTTCCTGCAGATGGTGCGGTAGGGGTGGAGGTGGAGGGACACCAGGCCTTCTGGACGTGTGATACCAGACCGTTCATCTTGGTGCTGACCACGGCGCCTCCACACACGGATTCGTTGGGCGTCTCCACCAAGACTAAAGCGGGACTCGTCACTGAAGATGACCCGCTGCCATTCTGAGTCACTCCATGACAGTCTGGTACGACACCACTGCAGTCTTTGGTGACGGTGACGTGGTGTTAAGGACAGTCGTGGTAACGGTCTGTGTGCAGGTAGTCCTGCGTGGTGCAGCCGTCTGCCGATGGTGCTGCACTAACAGGACGACTCATGGAGGCTCGCTGGAGATCTGTAGTGGTGGATGTTGGGTCAGTCAGGTACAGAGGTAAGGCCCGTCCCTGTGTGCCCCCATGCCAGTCTAGTGTAGGGCGTCTCCACCAAGACTAAAGCGGGACTCGTCACTGAAGATGACCCGCTGCCATTCTGAGTCACTCCATGACAGTCTGGTACGACACCAAACCAAACGCAGGATGGGGAATCTTTAACGCCGGTAACTACCGTATCAGAGGCTCCACCTCAGTGGCCGGGTAGTTTCTACACCCTGCCTGTGAGAGTGGAGTTCGAATCTGAACTCATCATGCTCCTCTTGTCTTGGCGCAACTATTAGCGCCATCACAAAGGAAACCCGACACGCTGGAACGACTGAACAATTCTCCACAATTTATGAAACATGTCATCCTTCAGGCCAGAAAAAGGAAAATCTCAAAAACATCGGAACAGTATCTGACTTTTAATTGTTTTCAGTCGTCTTCTGAATCCCGGCTGACAGTAGCAATTAACATCTGCACAATACATGACACGGCGCCATTCATTTGGCCGAGCCGCACAATAACCCTCAGAAGCGCAGCCATCCGTCAACGCCACGGCACGCCGGGAACGCTTTGGGAACTTCTCGACTTTGTTTCTTTTGATTTGCGGCGAATCTTCAAAGCGGAAGCGCCAACTTTCACCACGAGAGACAGAGAACCACGAAAGGTCACATCACGGAGGAGCTCAGTGACCAGGAGGGGACTGTCTGTTCACCTGTCCATGACTCTTCTCTTGTCCCTGACTCTTCACCTGTCCACGATTCTTCTCTTGTACTTTGGGTCTTCTCCTGTCCCTGACTCTTCACATGTCCCTGATTCCTCTCTTGTCCTTGGGTCTTCTCCTGTCCCTGACTCTTCTCCTGTCTCTGACTCTTCTCCTGTCCATGACTCTTCTCCTGTCCCTGATTCTTCTCTTGTCCTTGGGTCTTCTCCTGTCTCTGGCTCCTCTCCCCTGACTCTTCTCCTGTCCCTGACTCCTCTCCCCGACTCTTCTCCTGTCCTCAGGCCTTCTCCAGTCATCAGTCTTTCTCATGTCCTCAGTCCTTCTCCAGTCTTCAGTGGATACCATGTCCTCAGTCCTTCTCCTGTCCTCAGTCCTTCTCCAGTCTTCAGTCTTTCTCCTGTCCTCAGTCCTTCTCCAGTCTTCAGTCTTTCTCCTGTCCTCAGTTCTTCTGTCCTCAGTCTTTCTCCTGTCCTCAGTCCTTCTCCAGTCTTCAGTCTTTCTCCTGTCCTCAGTCCTTCTCCAGTCTTCAGTCTTTCTCCTGTCCTCAGTCCTTCTCCAGTCTTCAGTCTTTCTCCTGTCCTCAGTCCTTCTCCAGTCTTCAGTCTTTCTCCTGTCCTCAGTCCTTCTCCAGTCTTCAGTCTTTCTCCTGTCCTCAGTCCTTCTCCAGTCTTCAGTGGATACCATGTCCTCAGTCCTTCTCCAGTTCTCAGTATTCCTCCAGTCCCCAATCCCTCCTGTAACCTCAGTCCTTCACCTGCCTTTGATTGTTCACTCATCACTGGTCCTCTTTCGGTCCCCAGTCCTTGTCCTTTTACCATGTGGCTGTTTATATCACGTTCACCATTTTAAAAAAGTAAGAAAGTAAGACACCCCCAAACTTTTACCCGGTTCTGTAACTGTACGGGAAAGCGCTTTCACTGATAGGCCAGTAAAGAAAACTCTTTCTTTGCAGCACCGTTAGAGTGATGAGAGAACCGGAAAGCGGTGAACTGGGTCAGGTTCATCATTTACCCCTGTTCACAGAGCAGTATCTGTTAGAGCACGGGGTGCAGGAACACTGACATCCTGCATATGGACACACACACACACACACATCGCTCTGCTGCTCACACCCAGCTCGTAATCACCTCCGGGCTGCAGGAGGCCAATAGAGCCCAGATCCAACTGAGTCATGCAGGAGATTTATCTCAGAGCTGTGAGGAGGAACCCCGCCGACCCACACACACATATATACAGTAGTGGGCAGAAGTCAGAGACCCAGCCTTGCCTTATTTCGTTTCCTGTCCAAGTCACCGTTAGGTACAAGCTGCACCAAATCTCATTGGCTGAACATGGTACCAGGTGTTTAAGCGTTTGGTGTGTCCACTCTTCGTTACAGCTCCTGCTCTTTTCAGGAGACTGCAGGGCTGAGACGGATACAGACCCTTAGAGGAGGCTCTGGTTCTCTGACAGATACAGTAACCCCAATTTAGTTCTCCGACGCATTTCTTATGGTCACACACACACAGACTACATCATTAAGGTTCTTCCCCAGCAGGCCGCTGGTGGAGACGAACGATTCCAGAGGAATCTTACAGATACAGAGAGGAATTCATAACCACAGGAGAGTCCAGGTCTAATGATGCAGTAGTGGCTGGCATTGGTATATGTGGTTGCGTATATGTCTTCATGCTGCACAACTGTATGTGTCTAATCTACAGCCGTACTGACCCTCACTCTTCTAAAGGTCTAATCTACAGCCATACTGACCCTTACTCCTCTATGTGTCTAATCTACAGCCATACTGACCCTCACTCCTCTATGTGTCTAATCCACAGTCATACTGACCCTTACTCCTCTATAGGTCTAATCTACAGCCATGCTGACACGCACTCCTCTATAGGTCTAATCTACAGCCGTACTGACCTTCACCTCTCTATGTGGTCTAATCCACTGTCGTACTGATCCTTACTGCTCTATAGGTCTAATCTACGGCCATACTCACCCTCACTCCTCTGTAGGTCTAATTCACAGTCATACTGACCCTCCCTCCTCTATTTGTCTAATCTACAGCCATACTGACCCTCACTCCTCTATAGGTCTAACCTACAGCTGCACTGACCCTCACTCCTCTATAGGTCTAATCCACAGTCATACTGACCCTTACTGCTCTATAGGTCTAATCTACGACCATACTGACCCTCACTCTTCTAAAGGTCTAATCTACAGTCATACTGACCCTCACTCTTCTAAAGGTGTAATCTACAGCCGTACTGACCCTTACTCCTCTATAGGTCTAATCTACAGCCATACTGACCCTTACTCATCTATAGGTCTAATCTACAGTCATACTGACCCTCACTCATCTATTTGTCTAATCTACAGTCATACTGACCCTCACTCCTCTATGTGTCTAATCTACAGCTGTACTGACCCTCACTCTTCTAAAGGTCTAATCTACAGCCTTACTGACCCTTACTGCTCTATAGGTCTAATCTACGGCCATACTGACCCTCACTCTTCTAAAGGTCTAATCTACAGCCATACTGACCCTCACTCCTCTATGTGTCTAATCTACAGCCATACTGACCCTTACTCATCTATAGGTCTAATCTACAGTCATACTGACCCTCACTCTTCTAAAGGTCTAATCTACAGCCATACTGACCCTTACTCATCTATAGGTCTAATCTACAGTCATACTGACCCACACTCCTCTATAGGTCTAATCTACAGCCATACTGACCCTCACTCCTCTATAGGTCTAATCCACAGTCATACTGACCCTTACTCCTCTATAGGTCTAATTTACAGTAATGCTGACCCTCACTCCTCTATGTGTCTAATCTACAGCCATACTGACCCTCACTCCTCTATGTGTCTAATCTACAGCCATACTGACCCTCACTCCTCTATAGGTCTAATTTACAGTCATACTGACCCTCACTCCTCTATGTGTCTAATCCACAGTCATACTGACCCTTACTCCTCTATAGGTCTAATCTACAGCCGTACTGACCCTTACTCTTCTAAAGGTCTAATCTACAGTCATACTGACCCTCACTCTTCTATAGGTCTAATCTACAGTCATACTGACCCTTACTCCTCTATGGGTCTAATCTACAGCCATGCTAACACTCACTCCTCTACAGGTCTAATCTACAGCCGTACTGACCTTCACTTCTCTATGTGGTCTAATCAACAATCATACTGACCCTCACTCCTCTATGTGTCTAATCCACAGTCATACTTTTTTTGTGGTTTGTGTGGACTCAAACAGTGACTGAATGTGACAGCAGCCTGGATAGGAAAGGTGGTAAACGTGGAATGCCGTTTTTGTTGGACTGTTTAGAGTTGACGCAGTCGTCACAGACAAGGTAAGCGTATGCTCCTGATAGAGAAAAATAAATATTAAGAAGCAAACAAACGTATAAATGAATAAATAAATGTCAGCGCTGCCGGAGCACGCGGGGAGGAGGCAGTAAAGCGGAGAGCGCGTTGCGGTGAGGCTGTGAAACACGCCTGCTGCCTTTAGTCTCCAATCAACACTTCATAATTTACACCCAGAACAAAGCAGGGAGAGACGGAGATAAGGCACAGGGCAGATCCTGCAGCAGACGAGCTCTGCACATCCCCGAAGAGCGAACTACACCCTGCTGAAAGTGTTAGCTCAGTTCGTTTACAGAATCTATCAGTTTTCTTTACCTACGGAGCTAAAGCGGCTAACACACCAGCCAATCTCGTACCCTACCAACCAGCATCATGACTAAATCACCACGCTGTGTTCAGTAACCTCTACTATCCCTCATGACTGGTTTCTGACACTGTTCTCCAAAACCATTAACGATGCATTAGCAATTAGCATAGCTAGGCTAACAGCCTTTGGCTTATCATGTTACACTGGCTGTCGCTACCCGATTCGCCCTGGTTATGATACGGCCGTTGAATTCTTTCTACATAGCGAGTGAAACATGTCAGTCTTGGACACGGAATGAATTCATAACCTGCACAGACCCCCACCCCCAGGTCTTCGTAGACTCAAGGGCGTAGGAGCGAGTCTGACATTGTGGGGGGGATGGGGACACATTTGGCACCATGAATCAAAGCCCACTTCATATAGCCCGACTCCACTGTAGCTAAGGCAGTAGTACTGTATGTACAGTGACGTGGTGGAACAGCGTTAATGTGGAGTTACAGTAAACAGGAAGTAGTTCTGGATCTGCTGCCCTGAGGGCATCAGACTACACTCACTACAAGCAGATGCTGGACGTCTGTCTGACTCGGTCAACCTTAACGCTAGCTACCCAACAAGCCGTTACAAGCCGCTTTCTTTGCCGTAATTAGCCCTCATTGCTATTCGCTGTGCCCTCGTTACGGACCCCAAAGCTGGTGGGCACTAACTACACTTCGGGTGCTCTGTCAAGGTGAAAGCTGAGGCCAGTGAAGCTGGCAACAAAACAAGCACCTCAACACAAACTTTAGCACGGCTTAAAGGCGACGCAGCGCCACTTGGAGGAGCTAGCTTACCCTCCATGTCGCACTCCCAACATAAGTTCCAGTCCCACCTTCCCGGACCCCCCGGTTCCTACACCTATGGATTTCGGGTTCAACTCAGGTAACGACAGTGGCAGGCGAATGTAGCGCTGGGAGTCTAGCCCAAGGATCCCGTTCCTGATGCGTGGAAGCCAGGGCTACTAGCCTGCATGCTAAAAGCACCAATGCCTACACCAACCGAGACCTACTCGTAGGGTGCTTTCACACCTACCTAGTTTGGTAGATGTTTCAGATTGGACCAAAGGACCACAATCCGATTTGACCTGAAGACGTCTGCAGTGTTTGGACCAATTACAGGAAGTTGTGTGATGACAACAGGACGTAGAATGTCATGCGGAGTTCCTGATCCGTCATTTGCGATGTAAACCAACATCTAACTGGATCAATTGTACAGGAGATCAAGAACCTTAGTTTGGCCCCTGGTCTGGACCTTCAGGTGCTACGCTGTCCCTAGACCCATGCACCACACGAGAACCTCAACAACTGCTACGACAGGCAATTACTGAACAGCTCCACACAGTTGGAGGGCAGTGCCCCATGCTAACCGGCGGGCTATGAGCTTCCAGCGTGATTCGTTAGCCTCATAGCTCCAGAGCTAGAACCGAGCCTCAGACACCAAACATGTCTGATAAAATCAGCTACACTGCGCAAATTAGTTTCTTCACCGAACCAAACTGTGGCGAATGAAAACCTGCGGAAGACTGAAGGAGCTCTGCCTGGACGTCTGTTTGGACCGCGTGCTCCAGACACGGATCTGCGATGCGTGTGAATTTGCATGTGCATGTAAATGTGGCGGAGCAGGGATGACCTGTTCGGCGATATGGAAATGCTGAACAGGATGCGCCGGGTTTAATGGGTGTCCTGAGAATTGATGTACGCAGATGCTGAGATGTCGGAGGTGATTAGAATACAATCAGTGCCTGTTTATTCAGACCCTGACAGAACCCCGCCGGAACCAACACTGACTCCCACACCGGAATTTAACAAGCTGGAAACAGGAGAGCCAGCAGCCACTACAGAGTGAAGGTGGGTGTTTCTAATAAAGTGGCCAGTTAGTCGTAGCACAAGGTGGGTGTTTCTAATAAAGTGGCCAGTTAGTGGAAGCACAAGGTGGGTGTTTCCAATAAAGTGGCCAGTTAGTGGAAGCACAAGGTGGGTGTTTCTAATAAAGTGGCCAGTTAGTGGAAGCACAAGGTGGGTGTTTCCAATAAAGTGGCCAGTTAGTGGAAGCACAAGGTGGGTGTTTCTAATAAAGTGGCCAGTTAGCGGAAGCACAAGGTGGGTGTTTCTAATAAAGTGGCCAGTTAGTGAAAGCACAAGATGGATGTTTCCAATAAAGTGGCCAGTTAGTGGAAGTACAAGGTGGGTGTTTCCAATAAAGTGGCCAGTTAGTGGAAGCACCAGGTGGGTGTTTCTGATAAAGTGGCCAGTTAGTAAAAACACAAGGTGGGTGTTTCCAATAAAGTGGCCAGTTAGTGGAAGCACAAGGTGAGCGTTTCTAATAAAGTGGCCAGTTGGTGGAGGCACAGGGTATGTGTTTCCAATAAAGTGGCCAGCTAGCGGAAGCACAAGGTGGGTGTTTCTAATAAAGTGGCCAGTTAGTCGTAGCACAAGGTGGGTGTTTCTAATAAAGTGGCCAGTTAGTGAAAGCACAAGGTGGGTGTTTCTAATAAAGTGGCCAGTTAGTGAAAGCACAAGGTGGGTGTTTCCAATAAACTGGCCAGTTAGCGGAAGCACAAGGTGGGTGTTTCCAATAAAGTGGCCAGTTAGCGGAAGCACAAGGTGGGTGTTTCTGATAAAGTGGCCAGTGAGTGAAAGCACAAGGTGGGTGTTTCCAATAAAGTGGCCAGTTAGTCGTAGCACAAGGTGTGTGTTTCCAATAAACTGGCCAGTTAGCGGAAGCACAAGGTGGGTGTTTCCAATAAACTGGCCAGTTAGCGGAAGCACAAGGTGGGTGTTTCCAATAAACTGGCCAGTTAGCGGAAGCACAAGGTGGGTGTTTCTAATAAAGTGGCCAGTTAGTGGAAGTACAAGGTGGGTGTTTCCAATAAACTGGCCAGTTAGCGGAAGCACAAGGTGGGTGTTTCCAATAAACTGGCCAGTTAGTGGAAGTACAAGGTGGGTGTTTCTAATAAAGTGGCCAGCTAGCGGAAGCACAAGGTGAGCGTTTCTAATAAAGTGGCCAGTTGGTGGAGGCACAAGGTGGGTGTTTCTAATAAAGTGGCCAGTTAGTGAAAGCACAAGGTGGGTGTTTCTGATAAAGTGGCCAGTTAGCGGAAGCACAAGGTGGGTGTTTCTAATAAAGTGGCCAGTTAGTGAAAGCACAAGGTGGGTGTTTCTAATAAAGTGGCCAGTTAGTGGAAGCACAAGGTGGGTGTTTCTAATAAAGTGGCCAGTTAGTGGAAGTACAAGGTGGGTGTTTCCAATAAACTGGCCAGTTAGCGGAAGCACAAGGTGGGTGTTTCCAATAAACTGGCCAGTTAGCGGAAGCACAAGGTGGGTGTTTCCAATAAACTGGCCAGTCAGCGGAAGCACCAGGTGGGTGTTTCTGATATAGAGTGAGTGCTGGAATATCTGGCCCTCTGTTCTAGCTCTCAGCCCCCTGAGCGTACGTGCGGTTCAGTTACAGTGTGCGGCAAAGTAGCTAAAAAACCCACATACAGGCGCAAATACAACAGCAAACAGAGGACGCACGGCGGTCTGAACAACACAGCCGCTGCTCAGGTCTAAAGATGGAACTCTTCACTGAACTGCGCCGGGATGCTAAGAGGTAGAGGAGCGTTAGCCTTTGAAACGCTAGCTGTCTTCCTCTTTATGATCTCTCGGGGGAAATCACTCCCTCTCTCTGTTTCCTCCTGTTTAGTCAGTTACGGTGAGACGTAATGAGCTGATGCGGAGCCTACAGCCAGTTTCCACTCAGCAAATTCACCTCAGCCCCAACGAGCCCCTACAACTCTCCCGCAGACACCTTCCACTCGCTTAGAGTTATACACTCGCTCTAATGAGAAACTGTAGAACAGACTCAGTCTATACCACAGTACCTACATTTAGAGCTTAGAGTTATACACTCGCTCTAATGAGAAACTGTAGAACAGACTCAGTCTATACCACAGTACCTACATTTAGAGCTTAGAGTTATACACTCGACCTAATGAGAAACTGTAGAACAGACTCAGTCTATACCACAGTACCTACATTTAGAGCTTAGAGTTATACACTCCACCTAATGAGAAACTGTAGAACAGACTCAGTCTATACCACAGTACCTACATTTAGAGCTTAGAGTTATACACTCCACCTAATGAGAACCTGTAGAACAGACTCAGTCTATACCCCAGTACCTACATTTAGAGCTTAGCGTTATACACTCCACCTAATGAGAAACTGTAGAACAGACTCAGTCTATACCACAGTACCTACATTTAGAGCTTAGAGTTATACACTCGCCCTAATGAGAAACTGTAGAACAGACTCAGTCTATACCACAGTACCTACATTTAGAGCTTAGAGTTATACACTCCACCTAATGAGAAACTGTAGAACAGACTCAGTCTATACCACAGTACCTACATTTAGAGCTTAGAGTTATACACTCCACCTAATGAGAAACTGTAGAACAGACTCCGTCTATACCACAGTACCTACATTTAGAGCTTAGAGTTATACACTCGACCTAATGAGAACCTGTAGAACAGACTCAGTCTATACCCCAGTACCTACATTTAGAGCTTAGCGTTATACAATGAGACCCTGTAGAACAGACTCAGTCTATACCCCAGTGACCTACATTTTATGAGCTTAGCGTTATAACTCCACCTAATGAGAACTGTGAGAACAAATACGACCCAGTCTATACCACAGTACCTACATTTAGAGCTTAGAGTTATACACTCAACCTAATGAGGAACTGTAGAACAGACTCCGTCTATACCACAGTACCTACATTTAGAGCTTAGAGTTATACACTCCACCTAATGAGAACCTGTAGAACAGACTCAGTCTATACCCCAGTACCTACATTTAGAGCTTAGAGTTATACACTCGACCTAATGAGGAACTGTAGAACAGACTCCGTCTATACCACAGTACCTACATTTAGAGCTTAGAGTTATACACTCCACCTAATGAGAACCTGTAGAACAGACTCAGTCTATACCCCAGTACCTACATTTAGAGCTTAGAGTTATACACTCGACCTAATGAGGAACTGTAGAACAGACTCAGTCTATACCACAGTACCTACATTTAGAGCTTAGAGTTATACACTCCACCTAATGAGAAACTGTAGAACAGGCTCAGTCCATACCACAGTACCTACATTTAGAGCTTAGCGTTATACACTCCACCTAATGAGAAACTGTAGAACAGGCTCAGTCCATACCACAGTACCTACATTTAGAGCTTAGAGTTATACACTCCACCTAATGAGAAACTGTAGAACAGACTCAGTCTATACCACAGTACCTACATTTAGAGCTTAGAGTTATACACTCGACCTAATGAGAAACTGTAGAACAGACTCAGTCTATACCACAGTACCTACATTTAGAGTTTAGAGTTATACACTCCACCTAATGAGAAACTGTAGAACAGGCTCAGTCTATACCACAGTACCTACATTTAGAGCTTAGAGTTATACACTCCACCTAATGAGAAACTGTAGAACAGACCCAGTCTATACCACAGTACCTACATTTAGAGCTTAGAGTTATACACTCCACCTAATGGGAAACTGTAGAACAGACTCAGTCTATACCACAGTACCTACATTTAGAGCTTAGCATTATACACTCCACCTAATGAGAAACTGTAGAACAGACCCAGTCTATACCACAGTACCTACATTTAGAGCTTAGAGTTATACACTCGACCTAATGAGAAACTGTAGAACAGACTCAGTCTATACCACAGTACCTACATTTAGAGCTTAGAGTTATACACTCGACCTAATGAGAAACTGTAGAACAGACTCAGTCTATACCACAGTACCTACATTTAGAGCTTAGAGTTATACACTCGACCTAATGAGAAACTGTAGAACAGACTCAGTCTATACCACAGTACCTACATTTAGAGCTTAGAGTTATACACTCCACCTAATGAGAACCTGTAGAACAGACTCAGTCTATACCCCAGTACCTACATTTAGAGCTTAGAGTTATACACTCGACCTAATGAGGAACTGTAGAACAGACTCCGTCTATACCACAGTACCTACATTTAGAGCTTAGAGTTATACACTCCACCTAATGAGAACCTGTAGAACAGACTCAGTCTATACCCCAGTACCTACATTTAGAGCTTAGAGTTATACACTCGACCTAATGAGGAACTGTAGAACAGACTCAGTCTATACCACAGTACCTACATTTAGAGCTTAGAGTTATACACTCCACCTAATGAGAAACTGTAGAACAGGCTCAGTCCATACCACAGTACCTACATTTAGAGCTTAGCGTTATACACTCCACCTAATGAGAAACTGTAGAACAGGCTCAGTCCATACCACAGTACCTACATTTAGAGCTTAGAGTTATACACTCCACCTAATGAGAAACTGTAGAACAGACTCAGTCTATACCACAGTACCTACATTTAGAGCTTAGAGTTATACACTCGACCTAATGAGAAACTGTAGAACAGACTCAGTCTATACCACAGTACCTACATTTAGAGTTTAGAGTTATACACTCCACCTAATGAGAAACTGTAGAAACAGACTCAGTCTATACCCACAGCAGTACCTACATTTAGAGCTTAGAGTTATACACTCCACCCTAATGAGAAAACTGTAGAACAGACCCAGTCTGTATACCACAGTACCTATGATTTAGAGCTTTAGAGTTTATACACTCCACCTAATGAGAAACTGTAGAACAGACTCAGTCTATACCACAGTACCCTACATTTTAGAGCTTAGAGTTATACACTCCACCTAATGAGAAACTGTAGAACAGACCCAGTCTATACCACAGTACCTACATTTTAGAGCTTAGGAGGTTATACACTCGCCCTAAATGAGAAGAAACTGTAGAACAGGCTCAGTCTATACCACAGTACCTACATTTAGAGCTTAGAGTTATACACTCCACCTAATGAGAAACTGTAGAACAGACTCAGTCTATACCACAGTACCTACATTTAGAGCTTAGAGTTATACACTCCACCTAATGAGAAACTGTAGAACAGACTCAGTCTATACCACAGTACCTACATTTAGAGCTTAGAGTTATACACTCCACCTAATGAGAAACTGTAGAACAGACTCAGTCTATACCCCAGTACCTACATTTAGAGCTTAGCGTTATACACTCCACCTAATGAGAAACTGTAGAACAGACCCAGTCTATACCACAGTACCTACATTTAGAGCTTAGAGTTATACACTCAACCTAATGAGGAACTGTAGAACAGACTCCGTCTATACCACAGTACCTACATTTAGAGCTTAGAGTTATACACTCGACCTAATGAGAAACTGTAGAACAGACTCCATCTATACCACAGTACCTACATTTAGAGCTTAGAGTTATACACTCCACCTAATGAGAAACTGTAGAACAGACTCAGTCTATACCCCATTACCTACATAGTGAGGTTTTAGTTATACACTCCTCCTGATGATACCCTGTAGAACAGACTCAGTCTATACCACAGTACCTACATTTAGAGCTTAGAGTTATACACTCGACCTAATGAGAAACTGTAGGAACAGACTCAGTCTATACCACAGTACCTACATTTAGAGCTTAGACGTATACACTCCACCTAATGAGAAACTGTAGAACAGACTCAGTCTATTACCACAGTACCTACATTTAGAGCTTAGAGTTATACACTCCACCTAATGAGAAACTGTAAACAGGCTCAGTCTATACCACAGTAAACCTACATTTAGAGCTTAGAGTTATACACTCCACCTAATGAGAAACTGTAGAACAGACTCAGTCTATATACCACAGTACCTACATTTAGAGCTTAGAGTTATACACTTACTCGACCTAATGAGAAACTGTAGAACAGACTCAGCCTATATACCACAGTACCTACATTTAGAGCTTAGAGTTATATACACTCCACCTAATGAGAAACTGTAGAACAGTACTCAGTCTATATACCACAGTACCTACATTTAGAGCTTAGAGTTATACACTCCACCTAATGAGAAACTGTAGAACAGACTCCAGTCTATACCACAGTACCTACATTTAAGAGCTTTAGAGTTATACACTCCACCTAATGAGACACTGTAGAACAGACCCAGTCTATACCACAGTACCTACACTTAGAGCTTAGAGTTATACACTCCACCTAATGAGACACTGTAGAACAGACTCAGTCTATACCACAGTACCTACATTTAGAGCTTAGTTATACACTCGACCTAATGAGAAACTGTAGAACAGACTCAGTCTATACCACAGTACCTACATTTAGAGCTTAGAGTTATACACTCCACCTAATGAGAAACTGTAGAACAGACTCAGTCTATACCACAGTACCTACATTTAGAGCTTAGAGTTATACACTCCACCTAATGAGAAACTGTAGAACAGACTCAGTCTATACCACAGTACCTTCATTTAGAGCTTAGAGTTATACACTCCACCTAATGAGAAACTGTAGAACAGACTCAGTCTATACCCCAGTACCTACATTTAGAGCTTAGAGTTATACACTCGACCTAATGAGGAACTGTAGAACAGACTCCGTCTATACCACAGTACCTACATTTAGAGCTTAGAGTTATACACTCCACCTAATGAGAACCTGTAGAACAGACTCAGTCTATACCCCAGTACCTACATTTAGAGCTTAGAGTTATACACTCGACCTAATGAGGAACTGTAGAACAGACTCAGTCTATACCACAGTACCTACATTTAGAGCTTAGAGTTATACACTCCACCTAATGAGAAACTGTAGAACAGGCTCAGTCCATACCACAGTACCTACATTTAGAGCTTAGAGTTATACACTCCACCTAATGAGAAACTGTAGAACAGACTCAGTCTATACCACAGTACCTACATTTAGAGCTTAGAGTTATACACTCACCTAATGAGAAACTGTAGAACAGACTCAGTCTATACCACAGTACCTACATTTAGAGCTTAGAGTTATACACTCCACCTAATGAGAAACTGTAGAACTCCGTCTATAACAGACTCAGTCTATATACCACAGTAAACCTATACCACAGTACCTACATTTAGAGTTTAGAGTTATACACTCCACCTAATGAGAAACTGTAGAACAGGCTCAGTCTATACCACAGTACCTACATTTAGAGCTTAGAGTTATACACTCCACCTAATGAGAAACTGTAGAACAGACCCAGTCTATACCACAGTACCTACATTTAGAGCTTAGAGTTATACACTCGACCTAATGAGAAACTGTAGAACAGACTCAGTCTATACCACAGTACCTACATTTAGAGCTTAGAGTTATACACTCCACCTAATGAGAAACTGTAGAACAGACCCAGTCTATACCACAGTACCTACATTTAGAGCTTAGAGTTATACACTCGACCTAATGAGAAACTGTAGAACAGACTCAGTCCTATACCACAGTAACCTACATTTAGAGCTTAGAGTTATACACTCGACCTAATGAGAAACTGTAGAACAGACTCAGTCTATACCACAGTACCTACATTTAGAGCTTAGAGTTATACACTCCACCTAATGAGAAACTGTAGAACAGACTCAGTCTATACCACAGTACCTACATTTAGAGCTTAGAGTTATACATTCGACCCACAGTCAGTTATTAGTGGTACAGGACAGTCTGTGAGCTGAAGTAAGGTGCAGGTTCAGGAGTTATTCGACTACTTTGACCCGGTTAATTAAAGTATCTGAGTTGATCTGGATTCATCCAACTTAATGGCCACCAGGGGGCACTGTAAGTGCAGGCTGCGGTTCTTTGCTATAACGTAGTGTGTGAAAAAACAAACTACATTCTAGATAAATATGATAATGAGAAACGGCGGATCATACGCGGGTTCACCTGTGAAGACCTGCTGCTGCACTGTTCTTCAGTTCATGGTTTATTTTTATATTAACCTGGAGAATAAAATACTTTGTTCTGTTTGCTCAGGTAGTGTTGTTGTAATTAGCACTCTGGGTTTTGCCTGGTGTTAATTACGACAAGTGCTAACGCGATTGGCACAAGTGCTCCATCTGAAGAGTTTCACAACAAAACATTAAAAAATTTAATCTGCAAAGTGAACAGAAACAATATCACTTTCCTCAGCTTAACCCCTATATCTACACTAAACCCCCTAACCCCTACATCTACACTAAACCCCCTAACCCCTACATCTACACTAAACCCTAACCCCTACATCTACACTAAACCCTCTAACCCCTACATTTACACTAAACCCCCTAACCCCTACATTTACACTAAACCCCCTAACCCCTACATTTACACTAAACCCCCTAACCCCTACATTTACACTAAACCCCCTAACCCCTACATTTACACTAAACCCCCTAATCCCTACATTTACACTAAACCCCCTAACCCCTACATTTACACTAAACCCCCTAATCCCTACATTTACACTAAACCCCCTAACCCCTACATTTACACTAAACCCCCTAACCCCTACATCTACACTAAACCCCCTAATCCCTACATCTACACTAAACCCCCTAATCCCTACATTTACACTAAACCCCCTAAACCCCCTAACCCCTGTGGTTGAGACAAACCCCCTACACCCACAATTTACACTAACCCCCCTAACCCCAACATTTACACTAACCCCCTAACCCCTACATTTACACTAAACCCCATAACCCCCACATTTTACAATAACCCCCTAACCCCTACATTTACTATAACCCATATCCGCTAATTTTACACTAAACCCCCTAACCCCTACATTTACACTAAACCCCCTAATCCCTACATTTACACTAAACCCCCTAATCCCTACATTTACACTAAACCCCCTAATTTCCCTTACATCTACACTAAACCCCCTAACCCCTACATTTACACTAAACCCCCTGTACCCCTAAAATTTACCTAAACCCCCTAACCCCTACATTTACACTAAACCATCCTAACCCCCTAACCCCTACATTTACACTAAAACCCCCATAACCCCTACATCTCCACTAAACCCCTAACCCCTACATCTACACTAAACCCCCTAACCCCTACCATCTACACTAAACCCCTAACCCCTTGATCATCTACACTTCTACCCTAAACCCCTACATTAATACACTAAACCCCCTAACCCCCACATCTACACTAAACCCCCTAACCCCCACAACTACACAAAACCCCCAAACCCCTACAGTTCACTAAACACCCTAAACCCCCTACCCCTACATCTACACCTAAACCCCCTAACCCCTGCATTCTACACTAAACCCTAAACCCCTACATTTACACTAAACCCCCTAACCCCTACATTCTACACTAACCCCCTAACCCGCTGCATCTACACTAAACCCCCCTAAACCCTACATCTACACTTTAAACTAAACCCCTAACCCCTACATTTACACTAAGCCCCCTAACCCCTACATCTACACTAAACCCCTAACCCCTACATCTACACTAACCCCTACATCGACACTAAACCCCTACATTTACACTAACCCCCTAAACCCTACCCCCTACATTTACACTAAACCCCTAACCCCTACATCTAACACTAAACCCCCCTAACCCCATTGTACATCTACACTAAACCCCCTAACCCCTACATTTACACTAAACCCCCAAACCCCTACAACTACACTAAACCCCCCAAACCCCTACTCTACACTAAACCCCCTAACCCCTGCATCTACACGAAACCCCCCTAACCCCTACATTACTCACTAAAACACCCCTAAACCCCTACACTTACAACTAACACCCCCTCCCTAACCCCTACATCTACACTAAACCCCCCCTAACCCCTACATCACTACACTAACCCCCATCTAAAGAAACCCCTACATCTACACTAAACCCTAACCCCTACATTTACACTAAACCCCCGAACCCCTACATCTTACACTAAAACCCCTAACCCCTACACCATAAACCCCTACACTCTACACTAAAACCCCCTAACCCCTACATGCTACACTAAACCCCTAATCCCTACATTTACACTAAACCCCTAACCCCTACATCTACACTAAACCCCCTAACCCCTACATTTACATTAAAACCCTAATCCCTACATCTACACTAAACCCCGAAACCCCTACATTTACACTAAACCCCCTAACCCCTACATCTACACTAAACCCCCTAACCCCTACAACTACACTAAACCCACTAACCCCTACATCTACACTAACCCCCCAAACCGCATCCTGACACTAAACAATCTACACTAACCCCCTAACCCCTACATCTACACTAAACCCTCTAACCCCTACATCTACACTAACCCCCAATCCCTACATCTACACTAAACCCCCTAACCCCTACATTTACACTAAACCCCCTAACCCCTACACTTACACTAAACCCCCTAACCCCTACATCTACACTAAACCCCTAAACTTACACTAAACCCCTAACCCCTACATCTACACTAAACCCCCTAACCCCTACATTTACACTAAACCCTAACCCCTACATTTACACTGAACCCCAACCCCTACATTTACAC
>JAMWET010003935.1:37500-40000 GCA_024036415.1 Prochilodus magdalenae | reverse complement strand
TGTCGAGGCCCAAATATTGGAAACCAGTCGAGTTACAAACAAAGTTATAGGTATGCGCCAGGTCTCAAAGTTGCTCGTATGAGTTGAGTCTCAAAGTCATGGGTTTGGGTCAAGTCCCAAAATCACAAGTTTCAGTTAAGACTCAAAGTTGTGGGTTTGGGTTAAGTCCCAAGGTCACTGGTAAAAGTCAAATCTCAAAGTTGGGGGTATGAGTCAAGTCCTAAAATCACTGGTACCAGTCGTGTCCCAAAGTTGTGCGTATATAGGTCTCAAAGTTGCTGGTACGGGTCGAGTCGTGGCTATGGGTCAGGTCCCTAAGGTCATGGGTAAGAGGTCAGGGGGCAGAATTGCGAGTATGGGTTGGGACCCAATATGGTAGAAACCAGAGTTCTAAAGTCACAGGTATTGGTGAAGTTGTAGGTATGGGTCAAGTCTCAAAGTTAGGGTTATGGGTCAATTCCAAAATCACTGGTACCAGTTGAGTCTCAAAGTTGCGGGTACATGTCAAGGCCCAAATAATGGAAACCAGTGGAGTTACAAAGTTATAGGTATGCACCAGGTCTCAAAATTGCTGGTATGGGTTAAGTCTCAAAGTCATGGGTTTGGGTCAAGTCCCAACATCACAGGTTTCAGTTAAGTCTCAAAGTTCTGGGTTTGGGTTAAGTCCCAAGGTCGCTGGTAAAAGTCAAATCTCAAAGTTGGGGGTATAAGTCAATAACTAAAATCACTGGTACCAGTCAGGGCCCAAAGTTGTGCGTATATAGGTCTCAAAGTTGCTGGTACGGGTCGAGTCGTGGCTATGGGTCAGGTCCCTAAATCTAAGGTATCAGTTGTGTCCAAAGGTCATGGGTAAGAGGTCAGGGGGCAGAATTGCGAGTATGGGTTGGGACCCAATATGGTAGAAACCAGAGTTCTAAAGTCACAGGTATAGGTGAAGTCTCAGAGTTGTAGGTATGGGTCAAGTCTCAAAGTTAGGGTTTGGGCCAAGTCCCAAGGTCGCTGGTAAAAGTCAAATCTCAAAGTTGGGGGTATGAGTCAAGTCCCAAAATCACTGGTACCAGTCGTATCCCAAAGCTGTGGGTATAGGTCTCAAAGTTAGTACGGGTCGAGTCGTGGCTATGGGTCCGGTCGCTAAATCTAAGGTATCAGTTGAGTCCCAAGGTCATCGGTAAGGGGTCAGGGATTAAAATTGTGGGTATAGGTTGGGACCCAAAATGATAGAAACCAGAGTTCTAAAGTCACAGGTAAAGGTGAAGTCTCAGAGTTGCTGGTATGGGTCGAGTCTCAAAGTCATGGGTTTGGGTCAAGTCTCAAAATCACAAGTTTCAGTTAAGTCTCAAAGTTCTGGGTGTGGGCTAAGTCCCAAGGTCACTGGTAAAAGTCAAATCTCAAATTGCAGGTACATGTGGGGAACCAAATAATGGAAACCAGTCGAGTTACAAAGTTATGTATGTGCCAGGTCTCAAAGTCACTGGTACAAGTCAAGTCACGGATATGGCTTAGGTCCCATCACAGGTTCCAGTCCAGTCTTAAAGGTGTGGGTCCAGGCTGGGATCCAAAAACAGTCCCACCTCACCACGGGAGCCAGAGTTCCAAAGGTGCAGGTGAGGGTAGAGTCGCAAGTCATGAGAAGAACTCACTCAGAGTCACAGGTATGAAACTCAGAGGTCTCAGAGTTGACTGTACGGGTGTTGGGTCAAGTCTTAAAGTTCGGGGGAACAGGTCGGGCCCGAAAGCCGCTGGTCTGAGACAGATCTCAAAGTTACAGCTATGGGTTTGGGTTTCAGAGTCACAGATCGGTGAGAGTTGGTGAGTACAGCTCAGGTTTCAAAGTCGCAAGTCACAGGTACGGCTTGTGTCTCACCTCTGCAGTGAACGCCCTCGTCATAGCCATCTTCACAGTCTGCCACTCCATCGCACACCTTGGAGAACGGAACACACCTGTGTGTACCAACACACTGCATGTGGTTGAGAGGACACACCGCCTCCTGAGAACCTGCACAGAGCGCGAGAGGACAAACAGACAAATCACCAGGGATGGACACGTCCCGTCGTTCCTACGGGATACACCCGATAAATACACGACAGAACCGATCGGCCAGAACCTGAAGTATCAAGCACTGACGGCACTGATAGATGGAGAGAGGTGTAGGTAGACAGACAGAGAGAGAGAGAGAGAGAGAGAGAGAGAGAGAGAGAGAGAGAGATGTAGAGAGGTAGAGAGAGAGGTATAGAGAGAGAGAGAGGTAGAGGGAGAGAGAGAGAGAGAGAGAGAGGTATAGAGAGAGAGGGAGGTAGAGGGAGAGAGAGAGGTAGAGGTAGAGAGAGAGAGAGAGTGAGAGAGGTAGACAGAGAGAGAGAAAGAGAGAGAGCGCGAGAGAGAGAGAGAGTGAGAGAGATAGAGAGAGAGAGATGTAGAGAGAGAGAGAGAGAGAGATGTAGAGAGAGGTAGACAGAGAGAGAGAAAGAGAGAGAGAGAGAGAGAGAGAGAAAGAGAAAG
>JAMWET010003935.1:10000-32500 GCA_024036415.1 Prochilodus magdalenae | reverse complement strand
AGTTTGATTCTAGTCTCCCAGTGGCCCGACTGAAGTCTGGTGTTGGTGGTTTTATGGGTTCAGTGTTTAAGTGTGGGCCCTAAAGATTCGGATGGTGCACCAGATTGATGGAGGCCTTGGAGGCCCCCTATGGTCTACCAGTGACCTGAGTTTAATTGTGGCCTAACAGTGAGCTAAAGTTCTGTTGTGGATGATTTCAGTGATAAGTGTGGTGGGCCATGTTGACGGAGACCTGGAGACTCCTACTCTACCAGGAAGTGTCAAGGATCCGTGTAACAAGGATGCTTTCCAGAGAATGTGAGCTAAGATTCCCTTTTTCCAGATCTCCCATCGCATGTATACCCTTACTCTGATCTCTCACCGCATGTATACCCTTACTCTGATCTCTCACCGCATGTATACCCTTACTCTGATCTCTCAGCACATGTATACCCTTACTCTGATCTCTCACCACATGTATACCTTTAGTCTGATCTCTCACCGCATGTATACCCTTACTCTGATCTCTCACCGCATGTATACCCTTAGTCTGATCTCTCACCGCATGTATACCCTTAGTCTGATCTCTCACCGCATGTATACCCTTACTCTGATCTCTCACCGCATGTATACCCTTACTCTGATTTCTCACCGCATGTATACCCCTGCTCTGATCTCTTTCAGATCTCTCACTGCATGTATACCCTTACTCTGATTTCTCTCAGATCTCTCACTGCGTGTATACCCTTACTCTGATCTCTCACCGCATGTATACCTTTACTCTGATCTCTCACCACATGTATATCCTTACTCTGATCTCTCACCGCATGTATACCCTTAATCTGATCTCTCACCGCATGTATACCCTCACTCTGATCTCTCACCGCATGTATACCCTCACTCTGATCTCACCGCATGTATACCCTCACTCTGATCTCACCGCATGTATACCCTCACTCTGATCTCACCGCATGTATACCCTCACTCTGATCTCACCGCATGTATACCCTCACTCTGATCTCACCGCATGTATACCCTCACTCTGATCTCTCACCACATGTATACCCCTTACTCTGATCTCTCACTGATCTATCCCCACGTCTGATGTCGTCTCATGTATACCCTTACTCTGATCTGTCACTGCATGTATACCCTTACTCTGTGATCTCTCACCACATGTACATACCCTTAATCTCTCACCGCATGTAAACCCTTACTCTGATCTCTCACCTGCATGTATACCCTTACTCTACTCTGCATTTTGTTATACCCTTACTCTGATCTCTCACGTGCATGTAACCCCTTACTCTGATGCATGTATACTCTTAATCTGATCTCTCACTGCCATGTAAACCCCTTACTCTGATTCTTCTCACCGCATGTATACCCTTACTCTGGTCTCTCACCGCGTGTATACCCTTACTCTGACAGCTCTACACCGCAGTTATACCCTTACTCTGAACTCTCACAGATGTATGCTCCTATCCCTTACTCTGATCTCTCACCACATGTATACCCTTACTCTAAACTCTCACCGCATGTATACCCTTACTCTGATCTCTCACCACATGTATACCCGTAGTCTGATCTCTCACCACATGTATACCCTTACTCTGAACTCTCACTGCATGTATACCCTTACTCTGATCTCTCACTGCATGTATACCCTTACTCTGATTTCTTTCAGATTTCCTCTTTATAAAAAGCACACCATGAAGTTTGAGTAGCTCTGTGAGTTTATCAGCTGGTTCCAAAGCACAAATCTGATTCGTGTAGACACAGAGTAACCAAGTGCATACAAATGGACTAAACAGATTAGTGACGAAATGTAATTTACTTATCAGATTATTAAACGGCATGTAAACACACTTAGTGTTAATCGACAAGTCCAGCCAAAGCGCTAGCGATATTTCTTAGCAATTTCCTAAGAGGGAACATACGGCCCTGGGAATAGGACCCCTTCAGCAGCGTTAGCATGAAAGCAAAAAGAAACCTAATAAGGAAAAACAATAAACAAACTGATGGGTTATTAACACTACATGCGTCTGTGTGTTAATGAAGCACACTTTGGGATCGAAACGTCTCTGTAATTCTCAGACGTTCGAATTTAGAAACCTATTGAGCACGGCCTCCGTGAATTATTTCTGTTCAAGGACGTGTCAAGCGGCGAAAATCGATGATTAAAATTAGAGGACTACTCCAGAAACTCTCCAGCAGTGCCCAATCAGGGGCAAATTAAAAACAGTCCTGCGCCCACTTGATTTAAATTAGCTTCTTTGCAATTAACCGACTGCGTTAAAGTGGGCGCGTTGAACTGCAGAATAATTACAGACTCGGTGTAGCAGCGCTACGTTTGCTTGTGATTGCAACAATGTCGTACGCAAAAATCAAGCGGCCTTTCAGTTCCTGAGCGTTTCGGTTCACGTTTCAGACAGGCAAGCAAATCCCAGCAGAACTGAAGTGACTGCTTCAATATACCACGACAAAGAAAAAGCGGGCTTTGTGCCGGTTCCTTCCCGGGAAAATGGAGAAAACGCAACTCTTAAATTGTCAGAGAAGGCCTGAAGCGTGCTGGGCTGTCAGCGAGGGCGCGCATCCATTAAAGTCCCTTCAGAAAATGACCGATTTGGCCAGCAGTGACTTTCATCGAGCACTTAAGCCATCATCTCCTCACAGCTCAGCTCTCGAATTCCTCCCATGGAGAAAGCTGAGGCGGAAAACTGGAAAAACCCATTTGAGCCCAATGGATGAGCGACGAGGCATCTTCAGGATTAAAGTCTGGATGGCTTGGTTTACTAATACCTGGCAACCTAATGACCAGAATGACGGGAAGCCTTCTCAGAGTGGGGGGGGTTGGAGACGCGTCCAAGGCGCTCGCCTGGCGCTGATTTGGAGGTGCACACATCATACAGCAGAAACTCAGTTCTCCCTGAAATGGAGATGGGTATAATGAGTCTCTATGGCCGTCTGAGAAATTCTAAGAGGAACCAAGACTCAAAAGGAGCATCTCCATGAGTTTTGTAGAGATCCTCCCTTAGAGAGGAGCTCAGACTCAAAAACCTGCTAAGAACATGAGGAAGAACTACTGGGAGGAACCAGGACTCATAAGAGAACCTCCATAGGAGCATGAGGTTGAACCAACAAGAAGAACCAAGACTGAATAGAGAACCTTCACAACAGCATGAGGAAGAACCAATGAGAGGAACCAAGACTCAAAGACTTACAAAGAAACTGAGGAAGGACCACTGAGTGGAACCAAGACTCAAAAGACAACCCCCACGACTGCAAGAGGAAAAACCACTGTGAGGAACAAGGTGTCAAATAGAGAACCTCCCTAAGACCATGAGAAGAACCACTAAGAGGAAGCAAAATAAGTATCTCCATAAGACCACAATGAAGAACCTCTAAGAGGAACCGAAGCTCAAAAGGAGTCTCAATAAGACCACAAGGAAGATTCAAAACCTACTAAGAAGATAAAGAAGGATCACTAAGAGGAACCAAGACACAAAAGAGAACCTCTCTAGGAACTAGAGAAAGAACTGATGCAAGGAACCAAGACTCAAAAGAAGACTCTGCCTAAGAGCATGAGAAAGAACCCATGAGAGGAAATAAGATTCAAAAACGAGCTAAGAATATGAGGACGAAGCACTAAGAGGAACCAAGACTCAAACACATACCAAGAACATGATGAGGAACCACTGAGAAGAACCAAGACTCCAACACTTACTAAAATAAGAGGAAAAACCACGGAGAGAAACCAAGACTCAAACACTTACTAAGAATATGAGGAGGAACCACGGAAAGGAACCAAGACTCAAACACTTACTAAGAATATGAGGAGGAACCACAGAGAGGAACCAAGACTCAAACACTTACTAAGAATATGAGGAGGAACCATGAAGAGAAACCAAGACTCAAAAGGAGCATCTCCATGGGTTTTGTAGAGATACTCCCTTTGAGAGGAGCTCCATAAGACCACAATAAAGAACCACTAAGAGGAACCATGGCTCAAAAGGAGTATCTCCATAAGACCACAAGGTAAGAAGATAAAGAAGGATCACTAAGAGGAACCAAGACACAAAAGAGAACCTCTCTAGGAGCTAGAGAAAGAACTGCTGCAAGGAACCAAGACTCAAAAGAAGACCCTCCCTAAGAGCATGAGAAAGAACCAATGAGAGGAAATAAGATTCAAAAACGAGCTAAGAATATGAGGAGGAAGCACTAAGAGGAACCAAGACTCAAACACATACCAAGAACATGATGAGGAACCACTGTTAGGAACCAAGACTCCAACACTTACTAAAATAAGAAGAAAAACCATGGAGAGAAACCAAGACTCAAACACTTACTAAGAGTATGAGGAGGAACCTCTGAGAGAAACCAAGACTCAAACACTTACTAAGAGTATGAGGAGGAACCATGGAGAGGAACCAAGACTCAAACACTTACTAAGAATTTGAGGAGGAACCATGGAGAGGAACCAAGACTCAAACACTTACTAAGAATATGAGGAGGAAACACGGAGGGGAACCAAGACTCAAACACTTACTTAGAATATGAGGAGGAAACACGGAAGGGAACCAAGACTCAAACACTTACTAAGAATATGAGGAGGAACCATGGAGAGGAACCAAGACTCAAACACTTACTAAGAATATGAGGAGGAACCTCTGAGAGGAACTAAGACTCAAACACTTACTAAGAATATGAGGAGGAACCTCTGAGAGGAACTAAGACTCAAACACTTACTAAGAATATGAGGAGGAACCTCTGAGAGGAACTAAGACTCAAACACTTACTAAGAATATGAGGAGAAACCACGAAGGGAAACCAAGTGACAAATAGGAAGAACTACCGAGAGAAACCAGGACTCAAAAAAGAGAACCTCCCTAGGAACACAAGAAAGAACTGCTATGAGGAACTAAGACTCAGAAGGAGAACCTCCCTAAGAGCATGAGGAAGAACCTCTCAGAGGAACCAGGATTCTAAAGGAGAAAATCTCTAAGAACACGGAAAAGAAGCACTGCGAGGAAGCAGGACTAAAGACGAGAACCTCCCTAAGAGCATGAGGAAAGCTTCGGACAGGAACCAAGAAAAATTTCTCAAAAAAGATCCACATATACATTTAATTAACTATCTAGAACCACCAGTGAACCTACACGTGTCTTCTGAGTGTGTATGGAATGTTGATGATGAAAATCTGGAAAACCTGGAAATACTAAGTTCCTTTGGGGGACTATTTGACCTCACAGCGCCCTGCAGCATGTATCCCTCCACCATGAATGGAGTTTAAGGCTGAGATCTTCTCCACACTATCATAAACAGCGTCTCAGACATCAGGCATGTGACTGAAACCAGACTCCAGAGACTGGCTTGTGCCCGAAACAGACTCCAGAGACTGGCCTGTGACTGAAACCAGACTCCAGAGACTGGCCTGTGACTGAAACCAGACTCCAGAGACTGGCCTGTGACTGAAACCAGACTCCAGAGACTGGCCTGTGACCATAACCAGACTCCAGAGACTGGCCTGTGACCATAACCAGACTCCAGAGACTGTCCCTCCACCTCCACCCCTACCGCACCACCTACAGGAACTGTGTGAGGATGTTCAAGCTGCATGGGATGGATTATTACAGGACACCATTACTACCTCTACAGCTCCATACCGAGACGTCTGGCGTGTTGGGTTAGCGAACACGGCGGCCCGACGCCATACTGAGAGACAGACTTCTGTATGTGTAGCTCAATAAATATTGATCATATCAGTCTAAATTTATCACCAGTTATTGATCCTGGTCACCTTTATCCTCCTTCCCAACACCACCGCACACCCACACCTCCTTCTGGGTGCAACTGGTCTTTATATGGTGATGAGTGTGATTGAGTGTCCATGGAGTCTGAAGATTATTGTGTGAATTATAACGGTGGAGTTTTCGGGGCTGGTAGTTGGTAATTTATGCTCGTGATGTTCCCTAAACATTAATATTAATCATACTTTAGATTACTAGCTGTGATTAAGGGTCACAGAGCTGCGGAGACTGCACAGCAAAGCCAAGGCCGAATACTCATTCACACTGAGGCCTAGATTTCGCTAAACAGATCCAGATACAAACAGCGGAGGAAAAAGCCCCACACCAGCCCTGAACGTGCCCTGACACGGACCGAGTGAGGGGGCCAGGCACTTACAGCCTGCCAGCCCGAGTGAAGGAAGCTTCTGCTAATAATTATCCAGATCAGAGCCGCATAACAAACGACTTAAACGACTGGATCTTCCCTCCAGGGAGGCTGCCGAGGATTTATTTCATTCAGAGATTTTTTTTTCTCCCGTTTCCAACAAAGGAACGTCCTCAGCGGCCCCTTATTTGCGTTTGAGAGACAAGCGGAGCAGGAAGCTGCTTCACTGCCTTTTCCCAAAGACACGTCTTGGATAATAAGGAAAATGGATTTCAGATTTCCAGAAAGTACATATGTGTGCATACTTCAGCTGTAACAACTTTCATTAGCGTTTCCAGTCATATACATACACAGCACCATAGCGAGACATCAGTCCTTACTGAGCATTTGGCTAGCTACAGCCAACTATGCTAATCTAATCATAGCGATAACTGTGGTCATTTATGCTAACTACATTCTAAACGCTAACTACAATCATATTACTATGCTGGCTACAGCCAACTATGCTAATCTAATTGCTAACTATGGATAATTTTGCTAACTGTATTCTAAACGCTACTTACAGCAATATTACTATGCTAACTACAGCCAACTATGCTAATCTATTTGCTAACTATGGATAATTTTGCTAACTATATTCTTAATGATACTTAAAACCATATTACTATGCTAACCACATTCTAATTGCTAACAACAGCCAACTATGCTAACCACTTTCTAAATGCTAACTACAATCATATTATGCTAACTACAGCCAACTATGCTAATCTAATTGCTATTAGATTGCTATACTATGGCTAATTATGCTTTCTATATTCTAAATGCTACTTACAACCATATTACTGTGCTTACTACATTTTAATCGCTAACCACTGTCATCTATGCTAACTACATTCTAAACGCTAACTACAGCCAACTATGCTAACCTAATCACTAACTATGGCTAATTATGCTAACTATATTCTAAATGCTACCTACAACCATATTACCATGCTAACAACATTTTGTTTGCTAGTCACAGTCAACTATGCTAACTACATTCTAAACGCTAACTACAGCCGACTATGCTAATCTAATCACTAACTATGGCTAATTATGCTAACTATATTCTAAATGCTACCTATAACCATTTATTACAATCATGCTACAGCAACATTTCTAATTGTAACTATGGATAATTTTGCTAACTGTATTCTAAAGTCTAACTATGCTAAATTACTACTTATTAAAATTTTGCTAACTATATTCTTAATGATACTTAAAACCATATTACTATGCTAACCACATTCTAATTGCAAACCACAGCCAACTATGCTAACTACATTCTAAACTCTAACTACAATCATATCTACAGCCAACTATGCTAATCTACTCACTAACTATGGCTAATTATGCTCACTATACTCTAAATGCTACCCACAACCATATTACCATGCTAATTGCTAACAACAGCCAACTATGCTAACCACTTTCTAAATGCTAACTACAATCATATTATGCTAACTACAGCCAACTATGCTAATCTAATCGCTAACTCTGCCTAATTTTCCTAAATATTTTCTTAATTCTACTTACAACCATATTACTAAGCTAACTACATTGTAATTGCTAACCACAGCCAACTATGCTAACTATATTCTTAACGCTAATTACAATCATATTACTATGCTAACTACAGCCAACTATGCTAATCTAATTGCTAACTATGGCTAATTATGCTTACTATATTCTAAATGCTACTTACAACCATATTACTGTGCTTACTACGTTCTAATCGCTAACCACTGTCATCTATGCTAACTACATTCTAAATGCTAACTACAGCCAACTATGCTAACCTAATCACTAACTATGGCTAATTATGCTAACTTTATTCTAAATGCTACCTACAACCATATTACCATGCTAACAACATTTTGTTTGCTAGCCACAGTCAACTATGCTAACTACAGTCTAAACGCTAACTACAATCATATTACTATGCTAACTACGGCCAACTATGCTAATCTAATCGCTAACTATGGCTAATTATGCTAACTATATTCTAAATGCTACTTACAACCATATTACTATGCTAACTACATTCTAATTGCTAACCACAGCCAACTATGCTAACTACATTCTAAACACTAACTACTATCATATTACTATGCTAACTACAGCCAACTATGCTAATCTAAACGCTAACTATGGCTAAGTATGCTAACTATACTCTAAACGCTAACTACAATCATATTACTATGCTAACTACGGCCAACTATGATAATCTAATCACTACCTATGGCTAATTATGCTAACTATATTCTAAATGCTAACTACAACCATAGCTACATTCTAGTTGCTAACTACAACCAGCTCAGCTAACTATCATCCTGGCAGCCATCGTGGAGCCACTTCTAGCAACACTGCCACCAGGTGGTCCGAAGTGTACCAGAAAACCATCCCATGTATGAGAGGGCTTCATGGGGCTCCCACCTTTAGCAACAGCGGCGCCTTGTGTCCTGGATGACGCTGGTAAACTATAGACGGTGCCCACACTCTCACCTGCGGCTTCAGGTAAGCAGGTGAAGCCAGCTCTTGGCCTTGTAGCACTATGTCCAGTGACCCCTTTACAATCTTACTTTCAATGCCGGTGTCTGGTCACCAAGGGGGGTGGGACTGTGGCGGACCAGAGAAGGGCTACCCTCCAGCATGGGGTGGGTGCTAAACGCCTTATGAGGTCGTTTGGGGAGCAGCATGGCTCTCTGACTGGCATGGGAAGAGGGAAGGACGGTGGTCTCTAAGCCAGATTGGTAAATAAAGCATGCAGGCTAACTCTGGTCTTTGTGTGTGTGTGTCTCTGGGTTTCCAGTCAGTGGTTTTACCGACCCGACCCTGATCGTGACCTCAGCAGCTACAGGACCACCCCTGCTCTCTTTGACTTTCTATAATAAAAGCTGCAGTTGCTGAAAAGCACTCGTCCTCATGGAGTGCAGTCCAACGTCCTCATATTCATGTTTTCATCATAAACACACACACCCTCAGAAAACAGATGGCTGAAGTCACCAGAGCAAACCCGAGCGCAACCTGCCTGACACAAATGAGCCGCATTACGCTGCATTACCCAAAGCCATCGAAGTAAACACACCCCGCAGCGCCGCATGAAAGAGCTCACTGCAAAATGGCAATTACTATCTACACAACGTAATGCCGCACATATGGGGACTCGTACTTTTCCATATGCATGTTCACTCTATCCTTGGGATCAGACTACGGCAAACCCAGACGAACCTCAGGCAATCACTCCAGTCTCTCATTACGTCACATTCAGAACTTTTGCAAACGGATTTACAGAATGTCTCGAGTAAGTACCTCATTAAGTCCAGCTTTTAAAAAGTGAGATTTTGCTTTTCATCAAATGCAAATGTTCTCTCTCCGTACTGCATATCACATCGAAGAACTCCACTCTTTTACACTGGAAATCAGCTGCTTTGATGTTAGTCCTGTCAGTGGTGTCGTCGAGCTGAAGAACTTAGAATTACATACACAGTAAAATTAGATTAGCATATTTTATTGCATCGTTACCAGTGCACTCAAAAATGTAAGCTTGAAAGACTTTGCAGACAAAAGCCAAGTCTTAAAAGGCTGGCTCTACAAAGAATGAAAGCCCTGAAGACTGGTTCTACCAAGAGTGAAAGCTCTGAAGACAGACTGGTTCTACCAAGAGGGAAACCCCTGAAGGCTGGCTTTACAAAGAGTGAAAGCCCTGAAGACTGGTTCTACCAAGAGTGAAAGCCCTGAAGACTGGTTCTACAAAGAGTGAAAACCCTGAAGACTGGCTCTACCAGGAGTGAAAGCCCAGAAGTCTGGCTCTACCAAGAGTCAAAGCCCTGAAGACTGGCTCTACCAAGAGTCAAAGCCCTGAAGACTGGCTCTACCAGGAGTGAAAGCCCTGAAGACTGGCTCTACCAAGAGTCAAAGCCCTGAAGACTGGCTCTACCAAGAGTCAAAGCCCTGAAGACTGGCTCTACCAAGAGCCAAAGCCCTAAAGACTGGCTGTACCAAGAGTGAAAGCCCTGAAGACTGGCTCTACCAAGAGTAAAAGCTCTGAAGGCAGACTGGTTCTACCAAGAGGGAAACCCCTGAAGGCTGGCTTTACAAAGAGTGAAAGCCCTGAAGACTGGTTCTACAAAGAGTGAAAGCCCTGAAGACTGGCTCTACCAGGAGTGAAAGCCGTGAAGACTGGCTCTACCAAGAGTCAAAGCCCTGAAGACTGGCTCTACCAAGAGTCAAAGCCCTGAAGACTGGCTCTACCAAGAGCCAAAGCCCTAAAGACTGGCTGTACCAAGAGTGAAAGCCCTGAGGACTGGCTCTATCAGGAGTGAAAACCCTAAAGGCTGGCTCTACCTAGAGTCAAAGCCCTGAAGACTGGCTCTACCTAGAGTCAAAGCCCTAAAGACTGGCTCTACCTAGAGTCAAAGCCCTAAAGACTGGCTCTACCTAGAGTCAAAGCCCTAAAGACTGGCTCTACCTAGAGTCAAAGCCCTGAAGACTGGCTCTACCAAGAGTCAAAGCCCTGAAGACTGGCTCTACCAAGAGTCAAAGCCCTGAAGACTGGCTCTACCAAGAGTCAAAGCCCTGAAGACTGGCTCTACCTAGAGTCAAAGCCCTGAAGACTGGCTCTATCAGGAGTGAAAACCCTAAAGGCTGGCTCTACCTAGAGTCAAAGCCCTGAAGACTGGCTCTATCAGGAGTGAAAATCCTAAAGGTTGGCTCTACCTGGAGTCAAAGCCCTAAAGACTGGCTCTACCAAGAGTCAAAGCCCTAAAGACTGGCTTTACCAAGAGTGAAAGCCCTGAAAACTGGCTCTATCAGGAGTGAAAATCCTAAAGGCTGGCTCTACCTGGAGTCAAAGCCTTAAAGACTGGCTCTACCTAGAGTCAAAGCCCTGAAGACTGGCTCTACCTAGAGTCAAAGCCCTAAAGACTGGCTCTACCAGGAGTGAAAACCCTAAAGACTGGCTCTACCAAGAGTGAGAGCCTCTAAGGCTGCCTCTACCAACAGTAATAGCCCTAACAACTGATGCAGCCAAGAACCCTAAAGACTTATACAGCCAAGACTGGGATCCCAAAAACTGGCCCTACAAATAGTGACAGCATTAATGAGTGGAGTCACCAAGAGTAAGTTCCCTAAAGGCTGTGTCACCCAAAGAGACCCACAAAGACTGGCACTGCCAAAAGTGAATATCCTGAAGTCTGACACCACCAATAATGACATACCTAAGTGGTAGCCCCACTAAGAGTAAGACTCCCAACATTTTCTACGTCCAAAAGTAAAACCCCTAAAGACTGGCACTGCCCACAGTACGAGCCCCAAAGACCACCACTTCCAAAGGTAACCGTCATAAAGACATGAAAGCCAGCAGGAGTAAAACTCCCAAAACTTGGTGTTACCAAAAATAACAACCCTAAAGATAAAGAGCCCTCAAATCCGCTAAATCCAAGAGCAAAAGCCCTAAAGACTGCCACTGCTGAGAGTGACAGTCCTATATAAACTTCCAGGAGTGAGAGCCCTATAGGCATTACCAAGGGTGCACCCCTGAAGCTGCTTTCACACTGAACCAGGTGCTGCACTCGCCACTCATGACTGTGGTGAGCTGCGTCCATACCACTTGCTTGCCAGCTGGGTGGAACAGTAGGATGGACGTTCTGATAAAAGAAATTAGGGTAGAACTAAGAACTACCAGACACACCCACTGCTCTCCAATTGGCCATGCTTTTCAGCTCTTGAAATTGACTTTTGACCCTAAAATAGCACGATTAAAGCACAGCGCTGAATATTCAGCGTTCAGCGTGAAACCAGCTCAGGAATAGCTCTGTCAGGAGTGAGAGCCCTAAATGCTAGCACTACACAGAGTGTTACCTCTAAGAATGAAAGACCTAACGCCTGGCATTATTAAGAGTAACAGCCCTAATGGCTGGAACTGACAAAAGTGAAGAATTTTAAAAATGGACACTACCAGAAGTAACAGGCCCAAAGACTGGCTCTACCAAGTAAGACAGCTTTAAAGACCAGCTCTAACTAGAGCAAGAGCCCCTAAGGCTGGTACTACCAAGAGCAAGAACTCTAAAGACAGGCTCTTAAATACCAGACCTAAAAAGCAAGAGAGATATATAGACCAGCTCTGACAAACAAAAGAGCCCTAAAGGCTGGCGCCACCAAGAGCAATAGAGTCCCGAAGACCAGGTCTAACAAGAATGGCAGCTGTAAAAAAAAACAGCTTTGCCAAGTGTAAGATCCTTAAAAGCTGGCACTATAAAGTGTAAAAGCACTAAAGACTAGCTCTAACAAACGAGAGAGCCCTAAAGGCTGGCACGACCAAGTAACTGATCTATGAAGACCAGGTCTAACAAGAGTGACCGTCATAAAGACTAGCTTAACTGGTAAGAGACCAGCTCCAACAAGCGATATAGCCTTAAAGACGGGCTCAAACAAGCAAAGAAGCCCTAAAGGCTGGCACTACTAAGACTAAGAGCCCTAAAAACAGCTCTAACAAACAAGAGAGCCTTAATGACCAGCTCTAACAAGTGAGAGAACCCTATAGGATGACACTTCCAAGAGTACGAGCCCTAAAGGCCAGCTCTAACAAGTGAAAGAGCCCTTAAAGACAAGCTCTAACAATCAACAGAGCCTTAATGACCAGCTCTAACGAGTAAGACAGCCCTACAGGATGACACTACCAAGAGTACAAGCCCTAAAGGCCAGCTCTAACATGTGTGAGCCCTACAGGATGACACTACCAAGAGTACGAACCCTAAAGTCCAGCTCTAACAATCAAGAGAGCCTTAATGACCAGCGCTAACAAGTGAAACAGCCCTAAAGGATGACATTACCAACAGTACAAGCCCTAAAGACCAGGTCTAACAATCAAGAAAGCCTTAATGACCAGCTCTAACGAGTGAGACTGCCCTAAATACCAGCTCTAACAAGTGAGTGAGCCCTACAGGATAACATTACCAAAAGTACAAGCCCTAAAGACCAGCTCTAACAATCAAGAGAGCCTCTAAGACCAGCTCTAACAAGTGAGAGAACCCTAAAGACCAGCTCTAACAATTGAGACAGCCCTAAAGGATGACATTACCAAGAGTACAAGCCCTAAAGACCAGCTCTTACAAATGAGAGAGCCTTAAAGACCAGCTCTAATGAGTGAGACAGCCCTAAAGGATGACACTATCAACAGTACAAGCCCTAAAGACCAGCTCTAACAATCGAGAGAACCTTAATGACCGGCTCTAACAACTGAGACAGCCCTAAAGACCAGCTCTAACAATCGAGAGAACCTTAATGACCAGCTCTAACAACTGAGACAGCCCTAAAGACCAGCTCTAACAAGTGAGAGAACCCTAAAGAACAGCTCTAACAATTGAGACAGCCCTAAAGGATGACATTACCAAGAGTACAAGCCCTAAAGACCAGCTCTAACAATCAAGAAAGCCTTAATGACCAGCTCTAACGAGTGAGACTGCCCTAAAGACCAGCTCTAACAAGTGAGTGAGCCCTAAAGGATAACATTACCAAGAGTACAAGCCCTGAAGACCAGCTCTTACAAATGAGAGAGCCTTAAAGACCAGCTCTAACAAGTGAGGGAACCCCAAAACCAGCTCTAACAATCGAGAGAACCTTAATGACCAGCTCTAATGAGTGAGACAGCCCTAAAGGATGAAATTACCAAAAGTACAAGCCCTAAAGACCAGCTCTAACAATCGAGAGAGCCTTAATGACCAGCTCTAACGAGTAAGAGAACCCTAAAGGCTGCCACTGCCAAGAGTACAAGCCCCAAAAGCCATTCTTCTGCTAAATAAGAACCGTAAAGCTGAACACATCTGTAACTGTACACATATACTCATATGTACCTGAATATTTAAACCCGTTATTAAATACACCTCGTGTTTATAATGCAGCTGTATGCACCCTCCTGTTTATTTTTAGTGTGAAATTCGAGCGAGGAAACGTCTGTGCACGTCTTCCTGTTGCGAAGACGGGTTCTGATTCCGAAGACCCTCTGATGCTCCTTAGATGTTGATGCAGGTCCCTGTAGTTTGTTTGCATCATTTGCGCGAGTTCACTATAAAGGCTCAGCATGATGGCCTGAGAAAACTCCGGCGGGATAATCAAGCAGCCTGTCAGGCGTTCCTCTGTCAGGAATTAAAACGAACCGAAGACCGGGCTTTCTCAGGAGGATACTCTCCAGCGCCCGCGCCGACGCTTCGCTAGCCCGCCGCGAAGCCTCTTATTAATGCGCCGTGTGTGATCTGTTGTTATTTCCCTTCAGGTGTGCGCTCGCTTCTGTCACATCCACTTCATGGGTACATCACTGCCAGCCCGTTTCTGCTCTCTGACCCGTCTTTACCTGCTAAATATGGAACCGTTGTCCTGTCTCCTTCCTAACGCAGTACAGCTCTGCATTCAAAGCATGCGTGGAGGAGTGCGAAGACGACGTTGTCACTGTCTTGGTTGGCAGGCAAAGACTTTTAACACCACAAATATCACATCTGAGCTTCTGCGAATCACGAACGTCTGGCTGTTTTAACCACAGCTCTGGCACCCAGGAGCTGAGCAGCTACAGCAGATGTTCAGATTATTAATACGGACTGATACAAACTGGACTCATCGTCACAAGAACAGCTCCACCCAGAAGGAGGTGTGGGGTTGCGGTGGTGTTGGGAAGGAGGATAAAGGTGACCAGGATCAATAACTGGTGATAAAGATTAGCTAACCCAACACGCCAGACGTCTCGGTATGGAGCTGTAGAGGTTCCTGATGGTGTCCTGTGATAATCCATCCCATGCAGCTTGAACATCCTTACACAGTTCCTGCAGATGGTGCGGTAGGGGTGGAGGTGGAGGGACACCAGGCCTTCTGGACGTGGGACGGCAAACCGTTCATCTCGGTGCTGACCACGGTGCCTCCACACACGGATTCGTTGGGCGTCTCCACCAAGACTAAAGCGGGACTCGTCACTGAAGATGACCCGCTGCCATTCTGAGTCACTCCATGACAGTCTGGTACGACACCACTGCAGTCTTTGGTGACGGTGACGTGGTGTTAAGGACAGTCGTGGTAACGGTCTGTGTGCATGTAGTCCTGCGTGGTCTGCCGATGGTGCTGCACTAACAGGATGACTGATGGAGGACAGCATTAGTTGGAAGACAGTAATTTAGTTTTCCCTCTGTTGTTGAATTGTCTGAGATGGATTGGTGGCCTGTCCTGCCTTCTGCCCACTGAATGCTGGGATAGGTTCAAGGACCGCCCTTGACCCAGGAGGATGAAGCAGGGTCAAGGGCGGTGTTATCCAGAGGAGAACCCCCTGAACGTCTCCCAAGACGGCGGCTTGATGACCTTTTATACAGGAAGGCGCCCCCATGTGGTCAATGGAAGGACAGGCCACCAGTGGGAAGGGCTAAATGTGTGTACACTACATGGGTGGAGCTAAACTACTGTAGGTTGAATGGGTGGGGCTAAAGTCCTGTAGGTTGAACGAGTGGAGTGAATCTGCTATAGGCTGAATGGGTGGAGCTAAGCTACTGTAAACCTAATAGGTGGGGCTAAACTGCTGTAAATTGAGTAGAAGCTTAACTGGTGTAGCTAAATGGGTGGGGGTTCACTGCTATATGTTAAATGTGTGGGGCTAAACTACTGAAGGCTGAATGGGTGGGGCTAAGATGCTCTAGGCTGAGTGGGTGGGGCTAAGCTGCTGTAGGCTGAATGGGTGTGGTTACACTGCTGTAGGTTAAATAGGTGGGTCTAAACCGCTGTAGAGTGAATCGGTAGGTCTAAACCACTGTAGGCTGAGTGGGTGGGGCTAAACTGCTGTAGGCTGAGTGGGTGGGGCTAAACTGCTGTTGGCTGAATGGGTGGGGTTTCACTGCTATATGTTAAATGTGTGGCACTAAACTACGATACTAAGATTCATAGGTGGAGCTAAACCACTGAATGGGTGGAGCTAAACAATTGTAAGCATAGTAGGTTGGGCTGCGTGAGTGGGTAGGGCTAAACTGCTGTTGGCTGAATGAGTGTGGCTGAACTGCTTCAGTCTGAATGGGTGGAGCTAAACTACTGTGAGGTTCATAGGTGGAGTTAAACCACTGTAGGGTTAATGGGTGGGGTTGCAATGCTTTAGGTTAAATGGGTGGGGCTAAACCGCTGTAGGCTGAATGGGTGGGTCTAAACTGCTGTAGGCTGAGTGGGTGGGGCTAAGCTTCTGTAGGCTGAATGGGTGTGGTTACACTGCTGTAGGTTAAATGGGTGGGTCTAAACCGCTGTAGACTGAATGGGTGGGGCTAAACTACTGTAGGCTGAGTGGGTGGGGCTAAACTGCTGTTGGCTGAATGGGTGGGGTTTCACTGCTATATGTTAAATGTGTGGGACTAAACTACGATACTAAGATTCATAGGTGGAGCTAAAGCACTGAATGGGTGGAGCTAAACAATTGTAAGCATAGTAGGTTGGGCTGCCTGAGTGGGTAGGGCTAAACTGCTGTTGGCTGAATGGGTGAGGCTGAACTGCTTCAGTCTGAATGGGTGGAGCTAAACTACTGTGAGGTTCATAGCTGGAGTTAAACCACTGTAGGGTTAATGGGTGTGGTTACACTGCTGTAGGTTAAATGGGTGGGTCTAAACCGCTGTAGGCTGAGTGGGTGGGGCTAAGCTACTGTAGGCTGAGTGGGTGGGGCTAAGCTACTGTAGGCTGAATGGGTGTGGTTACACTGCTGTAGGTTAAATGGGTGGGTCTAAACCGCTGTAGACTGAATGGGTGGAGCTAAACTACTGTGAGGTTCATAGCTGGAGTTAAACCGCTGTAGGGTTAATGGGTGGGGTTACACTGCTTTAGGTTAAATGGCTAGGGCTAAACCGCTGTAGGCTGAATGGGTGGGTCTAAACTGCTGTAGGCTGAGTGGGTGGGGCTAAGCTGCTGTAGGCTGAATGGGTGTGGTTACACTGCTGTAGGTTAAATGGGTGGGTCTAAACTGCTGTAGGCTGAGTGGGTGGGATTTCACTGCTATATGTTAAATGTGTGGGACTAAACTACGATACTAAGATTCATAGGTGGAGCTAAACCACTGAATGGGTGGAGCTAAACAATTGTAAGCATAGTAGGTTGGGCTGCCTGAGTGGGTAGGGCTAAACTGCTGTTGGCTGAATGGGTGGGGCTAAACTGCTGTAGGCTGAGTGGGTGGGGCTAAACTGCTGTAGGCTGAGTGGGTGGGGCTAAACTGCTGTAGGCTGAGTGGGTGGGGCTAAACTGCTGTTGGCTGAATGGGTGTGGTTACACTGCTGTAGGTTAAATGGGTGGGTCTAAACTGCTGTAGGCTGAGTGGGTGTGGTTACACTGCTGTAGGTTAAATGGGTGGGTCTAAACTGCTGTAGGGTGGGGCGGAGCTTGTTGTACGCATCTTGGAGAATGGAGAGTTGGGAGCGGATGCTCGGTGGTTATGGAGACTCACAGTGATGGAGAGTTTCGTCTGATGAGTCGGGACAGTCTGCTTCCCCATCACACAGCCAGCTCACAGACACGCACACCTTCCCATCCGCACAGAGAAACTCCCCAACATCACACACTGCTGCAGGAGGATGGAGGAGTGGAGGAGGGGGGAGAAAAAGACAGAGAAAGAGAGATGAACAAGTGATAGAAAGACAGATGAGTGGACAGGAGAAAAGAATGAGCTGCCGGTTGACGAATGAGATGCCACTGCGGGTTCAGGTTTCTATCTATAACCACAAAGGTCAAAAGTCTGGACACGCCCACTGTGGGCTCACTGAGTTCAGACGCTGTGTGACATCATACGGAAAGCGGGTCTTATCTCTGTACCTGACTGACCCAACATCCACCATTACAGACGTCCAGCGAGCAGTGGTGTCCTCCATCAGTCGTCCTGTTAGTGCAGCACCATCGGCAGACGGCTGCACCACGCAGGACTACATGCACACAGACCGTTACCACGACTGTCCTTAACACCACGTCACCGTCACCAAAGACTGCAGTGGTGTCGTACCAGACTGTCATGGAGTGACTCAGAATGGCAGCGGCCAATCTAGAGTGACGAGTCCCGCTTTAGTCTTGGTGGAGACGCCCAAACGAATCCGTGTGTGGAGGCACCGTGGTCAGCACCGAGATGAACGGTCTGTAGTTCACACGTCCAGAAGGCACGGTGTCCCTCCACCTCCCCCCTACCGCACCATCTAAGGAAACTGTGTGAGGATGTTCAAGCTGCATGGGATGGATTATCACAGGACACCATCAGGAACCTCTACAGCTCCATACCGAGACGTCTGGCGTGTTGGGTTAGCAAACACGGCGGCCCGACGCCATACTGAGAGACAGACTTCTGTATGTGTAGCTCAACTACTTTGTAGTTCTACAGTTACAGACTTAAACGGGCAGTTCAAGCTGGAAACCCACCAGTGTAGCCAAATTAAACCAATTCTGCCTAGAAGTGTTACCGCCAAGAGTAGTAAAACCAGTTCTTAGGTTTAGGGGGGGCAGTTACTTTTTCACACAGACGTGTCTTTAATCCATATTAAAGTTATTTGGATGATCTGAAACATTCAAATGTGACAAAGGAGAAAAACTAGAAGACACTAGAATTACAGAGCCCAGTGGAAGCATGTACATGGTAAACGGCAGCGGCCCTAAAACTGGGCCCTGTTGGACGCCCCTAGCAGCTCATGAGCTACAGACCACCACGACCAGCTCACTGGCACCGAGCCAGTAAAACACTGTGTGGGATGTGTAGATGGGAGCGGATGTAAACATCTTCCCTGATATCGGGCTGAGGCGCTAATGAATGCGGCGTCAGTCACAGGCTTCACTGGCAGCGATTAACGCGGCGCCTGACCACAGCAGTGGAAATACAGGTCCAAGGTGACCCAAGAGGGAAAACTGATAAAGTGGCCAAACACCGCTGCAAAGCACCACTAACACACTGCTGGGTGATTTCTAATTAAATCACTTCAGCCATTACGTGCAACATACACCCAGCTGGGTGTTATCTAATAAAATGGCCAGTTTAGTGGAAGCCTACAAGGTAGGTGTGTTCCTAATAAAGTGGCCAGTTTAGAGAAAGCACAAGGGGGGTGTTTCTAATAAAGTGGCCAGTTAGTGGAAGCACAAGGGGGGGTTTCTAATAAAGTGGCCAGTTAGTGGAAGCACAAGGTGGGTGTTTCTGATAAAGTGGCCAGTTAGTGGAAGCACAAGGTGGGTGTTTCCAATAAAGTGGCCAGTTAGTGGAAGCACAAGGTGGGTGTTTCCAATAAAGTGGCCAGTTAGTGGAAGCACAAGGTGGGTGTTTCTAATAAAGTGGCCAGTTAGTGGAAGCACAAGGTGGGTGTTTCCAATAAAGTGTCCAGTTAGTGAAAGCACTAAGTGGGTGTTTCCAATAAAGTGGCCAGTTAGTGAAGGCACAAGGTAGGTGTTTCCAATAAAGTGGCCAGTTAGTGAAAGCACTAAGTAGGTGTTTCCAATAAAGTGGCCAGTTAGTGGAAGCACAAGGTGGGTGTTTCCAATAAAGTGGCCAGTTAGTGGAAGCACAAGGTGGGTGTTTCTGATAAAGTGGCCAGGTAGTGGAAGCACAAGGTGGGTGTTTCTGATAAAGTGGCCAGGTAGTGGAAGCACAAGGTGGGTGTTTCCAATAAAGTGGCCAGGTAGTGGAAGCACAAGGTGGGTGTTTCCAATAAAGTGGCCAGTTAGTGAAAGCACAAGAAGGGTGTTTCTAATAAAGTGGCCAGTTAGTGGAAGTACAAGGCGGGTGTTTCCAATAAAGTGGCCAGTTAGTGGAAGCACAAGGTAGGTGTTTCCAATAAAGTGGCCAGTTAGTGAAAGCACTAAGTTGGTGTTTCCAATAAAGTGGCCAGCAAGTGGAAGCACATGGTGGGTGTTTCCAATAAAGTGGCCAGTTAGTGGAAGCACTAAGTGGGTGTTTCTAATAAAGTGGCCAGCTAGTGGAAGTATCAGCGAGGTGTACGTGTAGATGAGTGTATATTTAACAGTGTACTAAACACTCGACATAAACAAACAAACAGCGTCTATTTCACAAAACAAACAGGACGAAGACGTGGCACTCCCGCGGGGGACAAAAGCGAGGGAGCGCTGCCGGAGAGAGCGGAGCGGAGCTGCGTCTATTTATTCCCGGTTTAAAGTGCATCAGGAATAACTGCACCTCACGGCACCTGCCCCACTCTCGCTCGCTCCATCTGAAAGGAGAACACTTTTATTCCCTCTCTGGTGCACAAGCAAAACGAGCGACGGGTGGGTGCTTAAAAACACTAACCAGCCCCGCGCCTCCGCCTCGCTCTCGTGTTGGAGAGTGCATTAAGACTTTGAAAGTAGAGCAACAAATAAGGTGCTGAAAGAAGCCGAGCGCTCTCCGGCTGAAGGATGCGGCCGATTGTTAGCGCTCCTGCCTCGCCTCGTTATCGGCCTGCTGCTGGAGGAGGCAGGGTAAAGTGGCTGGACGGTAGCGAGAGAGGCTCTTTGGCTCCAGCGGGAGGGCTCCAGTCGCTCCGTTTAAAAGCAGAGTGAGTAAATAGAGGGCGAGGATAAAGGTGGGACGAGCGGAGAGGGTGGAGAGGACGGAGCCGTAAAAGAAACCGGAGACCCGTGACAACAGGAGCCTGATCACTAGAGCTTTTTCACGGCGTAGGTTACATAACAGGCAACGAGAGGGTCAGTAAGGAGGGAACATAAGGACAGCGAGGAACCGGGTGGTGTGCGACTGCGCAGGGACAAGGAGAACCTGGGTTCCGATTGAGACAAAAGGTTCTATTGACTATACATAACAAGACACAGGTGAGGGCAACGACGAGCGCAGGAGGTGTCGTGAACAGACAGGTGTAGGAAATGAGTGGAGTCATGACGTTCTAGCACAGAAACAGAAGGTCCTAGAACATTGACTGGGTAAAAACAGAAGGCTCCTGATCTGGACTGATGAAGACCAGTTCTAGAGTCGAGGCAGAATGGAGACTAAATGTCCTAAAACTAAGACAGGGTAGAAACCAGGTTCTAGACTGAGACAAAAGGAGGAGGTGGCAACTGAAGGTTCTAGACCAGTGGTCTCCACCTCGAAAAGTCCTGGAAAGCTTCCTGCACAGCTTAGTTCCGTCCACAGTTGACAAAACCTGACCAATCTCTTCAACTCCCTGACTGGCTGGACCAAACCTAGACCTAGTATCTAGGTTCTAGCTATGATGGAGACAGAAAGTTGTAAGAGAGAGGTCAGGTGGAGTGGTACTAGAATCGAGACAGGGTGGAAACAAAGTTTTAGACTGGGAGAGGATGGAGACAGAAAGGTGGTAAAACAAAGATTGATTACATACAGCAGAGTCTAGCACCGAGACAAGGTGGCAACTGAAGGTTCTAGATCAGTGGTCTCCGCCTTGGGTCCTGGAGAGCTTCCTGCAACTCTCAGTTCCAACCACAGTTTACAACACATGACCAACCTCTTTGTCTACAACTCCCTGACTGGCTGGACCAAACCTAGACCTAGTATCTAGGTTCTAGCTATGATGGAGACACAAAGTTGTACGAGGCGGGTCAAGCGGAGAGGTACCAGAATCGAGACAGGGTGGAAACAAAGTTTTAGACTGGGGGAGGAAGGAGACAGAAAGGTGGTAAAACAAAGATGGATTAGATACAGCAGAGTCTAGCACCGAGACAAGGTGGCAACTGAAGGTTCTAGGTCGGTGGTTTCCGCTTGGGTCCTGTAGAGCTTTTTGCAACTCTTAGTTCCAACCACAGTTTACAAAACCTGACCAATCTCTTCTTCTTCAACTCCCTGACTGGCTGGACCAAACCTAGACCTAGTATCTAGGTTCTAGCTATGATGGAGACAGAAAGTTGGAAGAGGGGGGTCAAGGGGAGAGGTACTAGAATCGAGACAGGGTGGAAATGAATTTTTAGACTGGGAGCGGATGGAGACAGAAAGGTGGTAAATCAAAGATGGATTACGTACAGCAGAGTCTAGCACTGAGACAAGGTGGCAACTGAAGGTTCTAGACCAGTGGTCTCTGCCTTGGGTCCTGGAGAGCTTCCTGCAACTCTTCGTTCCAACCACAGTTTACAACACATGACCAACCTCTTTGTCTTCAACTCCCTGACTGGCTGGACCAAACCTAGACCTAGTATCTAGGTTCTAGCTATGATGGAGACAGAAAGTTGTAAGAGGGGGGACAAGCGGAGTGGTACTAGAATCAAGACAGGGTGGAAACAAAGTTTTAGACTGGGAGAGGATGGAGACAGAAAGGTGGTAAAACAAAGACTGGTTAGATCCAGCAGAGTCTAGCACCAAGAAAAGGTGGCAACTGAAGGTTCTAG
>JAMWET010003935.1:0-5000 GCA_024036415.1 Prochilodus magdalenae | reverse complement strand
CCTAGTTAGATGCTTTCGTTTAGCCAGCTAATTAGAATGCTGTAAATTAGTTAGTCTCATTAATTAGCCTAGTTAAACGCTTAATTTCAGTTTAGCTTGCTATTTAACCTAGTTGCTTTAGTTTAGCTTGCTAACTAGACTAGGTAGATGCTTTAGTTTAGTTTAGCTAGCTAACTAGTCTAGGTAGATGCTTTAGTTTAGTTTAGCTAGCTAACTAGTCTAGGTAGATGCTTTAGTTTAGCTAGCTAATAAGTCTAGGAAGGCGCTTTAGTTTAGCTAGCTAATTAATACACATAGGTAGATGCTTAAGCTCAGTGTTTAGCTATCCAGTTAGCCTAGGTAGATCCTTTAGCTCACTTTAGCTAGCTAATTAGCCTAATTAGATACTGTCATTTAGTGTCACTAGCTTATTAGAATGCTGTAAGTTAGTGCATTTAGTGTCACTAGCTTATTAGAATGCTGTAAGTTAGTGCATTTAGTGTCACTAGCTTATTAGAATGCTGTAAGTTAGTGCATCTCATTAATTAGCCTAGTTAGATGCTTTATTTCAGTTTAGCTTGCTAATTAGCACAGTTACTTTAGATTAGCTTGCTAATTAGCTTAGGTACATGCTTTAGTTTAGTTAACTAGCCAGTTAGCCTAGGTAGATCCTTTACCTCAGGTTTTAGTTTAGTTTAGCCAGCTCATTAGCTTGGGTAGATGCTTTAGTTTAAGTTAGCTAGCTAATAAGCCTAGGTAGATGTTTTAGTTTAAGTTAGCTAGCTAATTAGCCTAGGTAGCTGCTTTAGCTCAGTATAGCTAGCTAACTAGTCTAAGTAGATGCTTAAGTTCGGTGTAGCTAGCTAATTAGTCTAGTTGCTTTAGTTTAGCTTGCTGATTAGCTAGGGTAGATGTTTAGTTTCGTTTAGCTAGCCACTTAGCCTAGGTAGATCCTTCACCTCAGTTTAGCTAGCTAATTATCCTAGGAAGATGCTTTAGTTTAGTTTAGCCAGCTCATTAGCTTGGGTAGAAGCTTTATTTTATTTTAGCTAGCTAATTAGACTAAGTAGACGCTTTAGTTTAAGTTAGCTAGCTAATTAGACTAGGTAGCTGCTTTAGCTCAGTATAGCTAGCTAACTAGTCTAAGTAGATGCTTAAGTTCAGTGTAGCTAGCTAATTAGTCTAGTTGCTTTAGTTTAGCTTGCTAATTAGCTAGAGTAGATGCTTTAGTTTCGTTTAGCTAGCCAGTTAGCCTCGGTAGATCCTTTAGCTCAGGTTAGCTAGCTAATTAGCCTAGGAAGATGCTTTTGTTTAGTTTAGCCAGCTCATTAGCTTGGGTAGGAGCTTTAATTTATTTTAGCTAGCTAATTAGACTAGATAGACACTTTAGTTTACATTAACTAGCTAATTAGCCTAGGTAGCCGCTTTAGCTCAGTATAGCTAGCTAACTAGTCTAAGTAGATGCTTAAGTTCAGTGTAGCTAGCTAATTAGTCTCAATGCTTTATGTCGTTTAGCTAGCCAGTTAGCCTAGATAGATCCTTTAGCTCAGTTTAGCTAGCTAATTAGCCTAGGAAGATGCTTTTGTTTAGTTTAGCCAGCTCATTAGCTTTAGTTTAAGTTAGCTAGCTAATTAGCCTAAGTAGCTGCTTTTGCTCAGTGTAGCTAGCTAACTAGTCTAGGAAGACACGTTAATTTAGCTAGCTAATTAATACACATAGGTAGATGCTTTAGCTCAGTGTAGCTAGCTAACTAGCCTAAGTAGCTTTCGTTTTATTCGCCACACGGTTCTGTGTAACCGTAGACGTGTGTCTGTGTACGTTTGTATATCATTTGACTGCAGCTAAGAGGCCAACTAGCAGGTACATAAGCTAACACTATTAGCCTAGGTGGATACTTTAGGTTAGTTTAGCTAGCTAATTAGTCCAGTTCTAAGCTTTAGTTTAGCCCTGGAATACCGAGGCTAATGCGGCTCACAAGCCACTGAAACGTAGCTGCACATTATAATGATCATAGCGAATCATAAATCCAGAACCGTAGGCAGAACTCTGATATAAACACCGCTTGGTGAGAAACGGCACTCCGGTAAACATCCTTTCTCTCATGCAATGACTGAAGGCGGCTCTCTGACTTGTCACTTTATTAGAAACACCCACCTTGTGCTTCCACTAACTGGCCACTTTATTAGAAACCCCCGCCTTGTGCTTCCACTAACTGGCCACTTTATTAGAAACACCTGCCTTGTGCTTCCACTAACTGGCCACTTTATTAGAAACACCCACCTTGTGCTTCCACTAACTGGCCACTTTATTAGAAACACCCGCCTTGTGCTTTCACTAACTGGCCACTTTGTTAGAAACACCCGCCTTGTGCTTCCACTAACTGGCCACTTTATTAGAAACACCCGCCTTGTGCTTCCACTACCTGGCCACTGGTGACCCTTATCAGATTTGGGGATTGTAGGAGAACAAGCCATTCAGGTAACAGTGGAGTGGACTGATCTGAATGGAGCTTCTGTGGTTCGTAAGGCCGGCGGATTCCAGCAGCTCGTTCAGGGAGCCTGAATAAACCAAACAGACTTTGAGCTCGGTGTCAGGAGCGCTGAACGGGGAGGCTTTCGTGGTTTGTCTGTTCAGGCCCCACGCACAAAACCACGCCGGGTTTATACGGCATGATACAAACGGCCAGATGTTTCTCCTCTCGGAGTCCAGCACGGCGAGAGAAAGACGGGAGGAAGACGTCAGGAGGCGGACGGGTCCTGCTGAAGAACTCCAGTCAGGAGCCACAAAGCCAATAATAAACCTCATTCCATCCCGTTTGACTCCTCCGGCACGCTTCCTCCGTGAACAGCACTCCCTTAAATCTGAATCGCTTTAATTAGACTTGCATAATCAGGTTCTCAAAGCCACCGAGGGGAGAGGAGAAGCACCAGAGCGTCTCTTCACGTTCCTGGCAGCGACCGGAGCCGAGCTGTGTGGATTCCTGCACAGATACAGGCAGCGACCCTGGTAGAGGCTTTAGCTTAAGCTAGCTAGCTAATTAGCCCTGGTAGATGCTTTAGCTTAAGATAGCTAGCTAATTAGCCTTGGTAGATGCTTTAGCTTAAGCTAGCTAGCTAATTAGCCCTGGTAGATGCTTAAGCTTAAGATAGCTAGCTAATTAGCCTTGGTAGATGCTTTAGCTTAAGATAGCTAGCTAATTAACCCTGGTAGAGGCTTTAGCTTAAGCTAGCTAGCTAATTAGCCTTGGTAGATACTTTAGCTTAGGCTAGCTAGCTAATTAGCCCTGGTAAATGCTTAAGCTTAGGTTAACTAGCTAATTAGCCTTGGTAGATACTTTAGCTCAGTGTAGCTAGCTAATTAGCCCTGGTAGATGCTTTAGTTTAAGCTTGCTAGCTTATTATCCTAGGTAGATACTTTAGCTCAGTGTAGCTAGCTAATTAGTCCTGGTAGATAATTTAGCTTAGGCTTGCTAGCTAATTATCCTAGGTGGATACTTTAGCTCTGTGTAGCTAGCTAATTAGCCCTGGTAGATGATTTAGCTAAGGCTAGCTAGCTAATTAGAAATGGTAGATGCTTCACCTTAGGCTAGCTAGCTAATTATCCTAGGTAGATACTTTAGCTCAGTGTAGCTAGCTAATTAGCCCTGGTAGATGCTTTAGCTTAGGCTTGCTAGCTAATTATCCTAGGTGGATACTTTAGCTTAGTGTAGCTAGCTAATTAGCCCTGGTAGATGATTTAGCTTAGGCTAGCTAGCTAATTAGCCCTGGTAGATGCTTTAGCTTAGCTAGCTAATTAGCCCTGGTAGATGCTTTATTTTAGGTTAGCTAGCTAATTAGCCCTGGTAGATGCTTTATTTTAGGTTAGCTAGCTAATTAGCCCTGGTAGATGATTTAGCTTAGGCTAGCTAGCTAATTAGCCCTGTTAGATGCTTTAGCTTAGCTACCTAATTAGCCCTGGTAGATGCTTTATTTTAGGTTAGCTAGCTAATTAGCCCTGGTAGATGCTTTATTTTAGGTTAGCTAGCTAATTAGCCCTGTTAGATGCTTTATTTTAGGTTAGCTAGCTAATTAACCTTGGTAGATGCTTTATTTTAGGTTAGCTACCTAATTAGCCCTGGTAGATGCTTTATTTTAGGTTAGCTAGCTAATTAGCCCTGGTAGATGCTTTAGCTTAGCTACCTAATTAGCCCTGGTAGATGCTTTATTTTAGGTTAGCTAGCTAATTAGCCTTGGTAGATGCTTTATTTTAGCTTAGCTACCTAATTAGCCCTGGTAGATGCTTTATTTTAGGTTAGCTAGCTAATTAGCCTTGGTAGATGTTTTAGTTCTATAACCTGCTGTCTCCATCCTGTCCTTGATCCAGAACCCTCCTGGCTGTAAAATGTATAATCCCTGCCTTTCTTCTTTATCCAGAACCAGGGACACAGGGCAGGGTCCAGAACCAGGGACACAGGGCAGGATCCAGAACTGGGGACACAGGGCAGGGTCCAGAACCAGGGACACAGGGCAGGGTTCGAAAGTTTTACAGCCTAGAAAAGAATTCCTACCTCAGTTCTAGAAGATTCGGTCTTTAAATCTTTGCTCTGTCTATGTTCTAGAAACTCCGATCCATGCCCAGTCCTTAATCCTGAGGCCTGAAGGCGTGTTAAACCGGAGTACCAAAGGCCTGATTTATTTCAGAACCATTTTCACATCCTTATAAAAGAGGCATGGAAATCAAACCCATTATGAAATTCCTAAATGCTGTGGTTTTAATGAGGGCGTTTGGATTCTTCCTGATCCGTTGTTCCCTACTGAAGACGCAGATGGGTGAGGACTAAAGGAAGGAAGTGATTTGGGAACTCTGGTGATGTGTATTGGCCTTTCAGTTTTGGTTTTGTGCTGCACACTTTCGCTGTATGTTGAAATAACGGAGTATAAACTGGAATAGGGGACGGCATTTTCCGGGAGACAGAGCGGGAAGTAGAAACGGAGAGCAGAGAAGCTACAGAAGGTAACAGAGGAGCGGTATAAGTGAAGAAG